>CAUZXS010006216.1:2500-20735 GCA_963585895.1 Sepioteuthis lessoniana | reverse complement strand
GGACTTGTCGTGGTCCGTATCAATTGAAAATGGTCTCGACGTGGAGTCAGAGTAACAAAGAGACAGATGTTTTTTGTGTCTGACGAGGCAGACGGGTATTCTGTGAGTTCCCCCTTGGGTGGAGCTTTGAGATTGTTACTGGGGAAGATATTTTGAAACAGGGTTTTGGATATAATTAAAAAATGCGCAGAATTTTGACGGAACCAGGTGTGGCGAAGATTCGCAGATTCGGATTAGGAATTGTTTTGATATGGGTAAATGTTGTTGGCTGAATTGATAAACGTTTGGGTTGTTTAGAAAAAAAACCCCGGGATATTTTGTGCAAAGAAAAAAAAAGAAGAATGCTCGTAAGCTATTGAGAAAGTCTTATTATAAATCAGGCTTAATTTATGGTACTATAGACTGAAATTGAATAAACTGGGAAGCGAACCTATAGTTATTGTGTTAAGGTAAGGACAGAGAGAGGTAGATATAAGGTTGGAAAAAAAAGGGACACTGAATGAGCAATTTATTATGTAAAAAAAATTTTTTTAAATGAAAACCAAAACAAAAACAAAAAGTTACAGGACAATGGAAAAAAAAAGAAAGAACTTGAACATTGTTGAACACAGCATATTGGAAAAAGAAAGAAAGAAAGAACAGACATTTTTAGTAAAATAGACTGTACATAGATTGAATAAAGAAGAAAAGAAAACTGAACATTTGTGAACTGTGATTGCAGTAGTGTTTTGACTTGTAAAGGGAAACTTTTTGAATTTGTTTGAGTTTAAAGGCGACATTAGAAATTTTTTTCCTGTTTCATATTATGAAATTTGACGAAAACCATTAACAGAGGATTTTATACAAGGTTTACTAATAACTGCAATTATATTGATTCTAAAATTTTTATCAGAATTAGGGGTTTTCGTGGAATAGGAAATATTTTTTTTAGGTTTCTGTTTTGACAAATCGGTGGCTGACGCGAGATTAGGACAGACATTCATCCAAGTGCTGTTACAGATTGTTGTTGGGTAGACGGCAAAAGGAAGTAATTCTATCGAAGAATTCGCCGGCCCATGAAGTTGTGAAGGCCTATGGTGGCTTCTATTTTTTAGTTTGGAATTCCGATGATGGAATAAAAGAAAAAAAGGCTTGGCCTACTCCAATATTTTGTTGATGATGTCTGAGTCTTTCAGTCACGATGGTGTTTTGGATTCGTGCGTGATTTGGCAAAATGAAACGAATCTGGGAAAGGCGAGATGCCTATATATTGGTAGCCACGAGGGTTTCTGATTAAATTGAAAAGAAACCCGGCGTGGGCTTGATCAGGTAAAGCATGTTTCCTCCAGGGCTTGCAAACCAATGGGCATGGAAACAGAAACTTAATGAAAAAAAAAATGAGTAACACATTGCTAATTAGTATTTTGCGTGGACTATTTTAGGTGGTTTACAGCATGCGTGCCAGATTGTGATATATTTGGATGTATTGTGATACTTTGATTTGTGCCATGATTTTTGTAGTTATGTGGAATGCTTTGGGCCTTGAAGATATTGTGTTATAGTTTATGGAATTCTCCAGTTACTCCAGGAAGGAACCTGTTGAGCGAAGAACTGGAGTGTGGTCATGAAGAATCCAGGCGAAATGTATTGCTGCAATGACCAGGGTCACGGGGTTTGTGACCAGGATCTGGGATCAGAGTATGGTCCTTTTTGGGTTTTGAAATTTCTTCAAGGAATTATGGAGGGTCCGTTGTGTTGAGAGGACAAAAGATGCATCCGTATTGTACCTTGATGCACACATGTCAAAATGGCCAACCACGCAAATATACTAAAAGAAATGTAGATGATAATTAGCCGGGCAAGTGTCGCCTCCTAAGTAAGATTTTGTTTGCTGTAGTTCAAGTGATTCTTTTTGTGTTTTCAGCCATTTATTGTCCTTGTAAATTATTCTGTAAAATATGTGTGAGGGTGATGGAGACGAACGTGAAGAAAATTCCACATGTGGAATTTTGAAAAATAATTTACGGATGACCCGGCCAAAAAAATGCCGTTCCAAGGTGATGCTCCGGAAGGAGGTGACACATTCTAATGGCAGTTATGAGAGGAAATCATGTGGACAGAAATTGGCTGATGAAATGGGACGAGCTAAAAAATTCCCATGGTACACTCATAGACTGATGCACCGGAAGAGAGTGACCTCTGAACTGCATGACAGTTATTTTCGCTGGATGACGATCAATCATGCCATTCCAAGATCGAGTGGGCGATCGAGCGGACGTTGAACTATTATATAACTTAGTCAAGGCAGTTGCAGTTGAGTAGGAGACGGAGTTATAGACGAGATGTGGTAGGGAAAGCCACATCAGTCCGAAGGGGCCTTTGGGCCCTGATGAGTTGAGGCCCGGTGAAGATGCTGATAAGATGCCGTAAAGAAAGCCATCACCCAGCAGAGTGGGCCTCTGGGCCTCCGGTTGAGCATCAGGAGAACGAGAAAGACACACGCACACAGAAGATATCAAATATCACGAAACTAGCAATGGGTGGTCGCTCGTCACCGTATCTGCATGGAAAAACTCTGTCAACGCTGCAGTAGGAGGGGTAGGTTTACTTATAGGACCAAGAGCATTAAAAACGATAAATAGCTTTGAGAAAATACAACCTAGAATGATGGCAGCTACTTTTAACGGCAACCCCAGAGCAACAATCATCTCGTGCTACAGCCCCACCAATGTTAGTGATGAAACTGAACTAGTCACCTTCTACGATGAGTTATCCTCATTAGTGCGTAGCATCCTGAAACACAACGTGTTAGTCATTGGCGGAGACATGAATGCCCAAATCGGGAAAAACAGAAACAACAAATACAGCCTCCACAACACGTCAAATAGGAATGGGCAACATCTAACAGATTTCATGATAGAAAATAGATTAGCATGCCTCAATACAAACTACCAAAAAAGGGAGGGAAAACTATGGACATACACGTACGCAAACAATACTAAAGCTCAGAGAGACTACGTCCTTATAAACAAGAAATGGAAAAATAGTGCAATGAATTGCGAGGCATACTCCTCTTTTGAGGGTGTGTCCACCGATCACCGAATAGTCACGGCGAAAATACGGTTAAGCCTACGAAAAAACGCCAAACGAACAGCGACCCCCAAACACTATGACTGGGCCCTATTGAACAACAGAGATATAAGAGATAAATACGTATTAGAATTAAGAAACACACTCGAAACACTACAAGAAAAGACGGAAAAAAGTACACCAAACGACGAATATGAAAATTTCGTCAATGCACACCTCGAGGCAGCAGCGAAATACATTCCAACAAAACTCAAAACTAAATATAGAGTCCCTTGGGAAACATTAGCGGTGAGAGAAAAACGTGCACTAGTGAAAACAGCCTCCAAAAACTATCGAAAAAACCCAACAAACACAAATGCCTTAAAACTAAAAACGGCACAATATCAATTAGCAGGCGTATATATAAAGGAAGAGACAGAATACATTCAAAATCAGATAGATAAGATTAGAGACTCGGTGGAAGATAGACAATCTAGGATAGCCTGGCAAACAATAAACGAAGTGAGTAGAAGAAAGAACACAGCCAAAGCAAAACTGAAAGCAGCAAACCAACAAGAAAGAATAAAACTGTGGAAACAGCACTTCGAAAACCTACCAGGAAACCCACCGAAAATAACACATGAACCAATCGCCCGAATAATTAGTAAACAATTAGACATTAAACTAGGACTATTCACACAAGAATAACTCGACTCGATTCTCAGAAAAATTAAAAATAGGAAAGCTGCAGGGCTGGACAAAATTCCCCCAGAAGTATGGAAGACCAGACAATTCGACGACATACTGCTCCGACACTGCAATGCAGTATACAATCAAAATCCGATAGATAGATGGATGAAAGGATGCATACTCCCCTTCCCTAAAAAGGGGGACCTCGGATTAGCCAAAAACTACCGAGGCATAACATTTACATCCATAGCAGCCAAAATCTACAATGCCCAACTACGAAACCGCATAGAACCCGAAATCGACAACATACTTAGAAAAAACCAAAATGGCTTCCGAAGAAATAAATCCACGACCTCACAAATATTAACCATCCGTAGAATCCTTGAAGGTGTTTAGGCAAAAAACCTACAAGCAACATTAATTTTTGTTGACTTTACCAAGGCTTTCGATTCCATTCACAGAGGTAAGATGGAACAAATCCTACTAGCGTACGGCATACCTAAAGAAACCGTAGCGGCAATAACGATTCTCTATAGAAACACTAAAGTAAAAGTACGATCACCAGATGGAGACACAGAATACTTTGACATTGTAGCAGGAGTACTACAAGGGGACACGCTGGCTCCGTACCTCTTTATCATTTGTCTAGACTATGTACCCCGCAGCAACAATTACCGACGCCGACTACGCCGATGACATAGCGATACTGGTAAATACACCTGACCAAGCCGAAACACTACTGCATAGTTTGGAACGAGCAGCAGCAAACATAGGCCTCTATGTTAATGCCCACAAAACGGAATATATGTGCTATAATCAAACGGGGGACATCTCCCCTCTAGAAGGAATCCCTCTTAAACTAGTAGACAAATTCACTTACCTAGGAAGCAGCGTCGAATCAACCAAAAAGGACATCGAAACGAGGTTAGTGAAAGCATGGACAGCTATCAATAGGCTATCGATTATTTGGAAATCAGACCTAACCGATAAAATGAAACGCAGTTTCTTCCAGGCAGCGGTCACATCGATACTGCTATATGGCTGCACTACATGGATGCTAACAAAACGGCTGGAGAAGAAGCTAGACGGCAATTACACAAGAATGCTACGTCCAATCTTAAACAAGTCCTGGCGGCAACACCCCACAAGACACCAACTGTACGGCCACCTACCCCCTATCACGAAAACTATTCAAGTTAGACGAGCCAGACATGCAGGACACTGCTGGATAAGCAGGGACGAACTCATAAGTGATTTACTCTTGTGGACCCCCACACATGGTCGTGCAAAAGCAGGATGACCAGCACGAACATACATTCAGCAGCTATGTGAAGATACGGGATGTTGTCCTGAGGACCTACCTAGGGCGATGAACGATAGGGAGGAGTGGCGAGAGAGGGTCAGGGATATCCGTGCTACCAGCGTGATATGATGATGATGATATATATATAAATTCATAATAAGCACATAGAAGTGCTCAATTCTATTATAGAAGACCAGGTTTAAAATATAAAATTATGATTCTGTGTTACTCAATTATCTACTCAAAGTTTCATGTGTTGCCACAATCATCAGACAGGAAGTGGAGTAAAGTGCCTCGACTTCTGGATTTATTAAGGAAAATTTATCCCATAATACATGCACATGTAACTGAGAAAACAAAAAAAAATACTAATACCCATCCTACAGTGAATAGTACTAACAATTCAACACATTTGACCTAGCAAATGGGCAAATTTAGAAAATACTATCATATTACTCACCGTATCTTATTTTTTATATTCTTTATTTTGAAACAAAGTGTTTATTTCTAAAGAAAGGCAGTCATTTCTGATTTAGAACCCCCGCCAAAAGAAGAGAAAATGTGTAGGTCTTATCTGCCTGAATTGCAAAAGGAAATTATCTTAAATAGCCATTTAACCTAAAAGAGCTCATTACAATCAATCTAGCAGAGTAGAGGGGGCTATTTGAGTGCCTAGGACACTAAATATTTCAATTGCAATAACTACAAAAATAAATCTGTCCAAAACTGACAATTTTCTAGTCAGTTTATGATTCTAAGGCTGCCTGCTGATGGTGCCTGGCTCTGTCACCAACTTAAGTTACCTCAAGAGAAACTATCATATTATCCTCTAGTATATATATATATATATTACTTGAAGGAAAGGTAGTAAAAGCCTTTTTTGTGAGTCAATTTTAATACCAATGGCTGGAGACAAACATTCTGTGTTCATATTAATTTCAGAATATACTTTCCAAATAGCAAGGTTTAGCAACAACTACGTCATACTTAGTTTAATCATCAAATTAAATAATGCAATTTTTTTCTGAGTATATTTTTCAACCACATCAATAAATACAGAATTGATATATGCATCTCTAGACAAGTTCAAAAATATGAAACTGGATAACCCACTCTGTGAAAGTGGTTATTTTCTTCAAGTAAACATGTATTGGATATGTTCCTATCCATTTATAAGCAGTAGTGAAAAATATTGGTACATTCATTCTATAGTTCACTTATAACTGGATAATTTTCTAATCATTTTGTAAGGTACATGTCTTACATAAGATCATTTGTACTGAATTAACTCAATAATGATATAACCATTATAAACATTCATTTCACCATAAATATTCTCACACATGTCTACTTACTGTAATGGTTGTAGGAAATGAAATCAGCAACCCAAGTTCAAATCCTTGATGTGGCTGTTTGTGTTTTACTTTGCACTAACACCTTTTGGAAAGGCATGAATTAATATTTTCTTTGTCTCACTCTGGGTAAACAGGCAAGAAGTAATACCCTGAATTCAATCCAGTTTTACTCCAATTAGAATTTGACTTTGTATCACATTCTGCCCATTGCAGGTAAGATAAGTAAACACATATTATCATACACTGCTTCTTTGTAAAAAAAAATTCATTTCTTCTGCTAGGTGGCTTAGTTCTTTGGTTCAGTACCATAAACACACACATATATATATATATGGGTGTGTGCATGTATGGATACACACTAATATTCCAATGTGTCTACATAAAGTTTAAAAAGCAAATTTTTATTCCAACAGATTGCCACATTAGAATTGATTAACTGAATTTTCAAAATCTTTATTTCTTATATTATTGTCAATATTTTCCATTTCATCATTTTTTTAAATACTCTTTTAAATGAAATATTCAAACTAAAAAACCTAAAAAAGAAAGGAATGAGGTCTCTGATTTTATTCTTGTTATTGTTTGTTTCTTTAAGCTGTTTTTACCCAAATAATGATAACATCCATTCTACAACAAATTTCTGATTGAAATTAAAAATAAAATGATAACCTTTAATAATCTTTTCAAAATTTGATAGCAGAATATATATTCCTATTGATTAGAATAATATGAAATAAAAACTGGTAAATAAAAAACATTTATAGAAAAGTGGTTGGGAGAACAATGAGATTTGGAAAAAAGATAATAACAATCAATTCCAAGGTTTTCCTCTGTTTGACAAAAATAAATGTCAATATTTCTAAACAAATGCAAGAGATAGTCAAAGCAAGAGTGGAGAAAAATGTATCATATTTATAATTGCAAGAAAAGAAATAAGATTTAAAAGGTGAAACAAGAAACTGTCAATTGATTAGATATTATCTTAATACACTAACTGCAAGATAGAAATAGATCAAACATTTGACTTCTTTTTGATTTGAATTTTTCAAAGATTTTTCAATGTGAAAAGCAAATGAAAAAAACATGTTTAAGTAAAAAAAACATCAATAAGCTTCTGGTTAAGATTTTGGTAAATAATTCTATTGAGGGGAAAATATAGGTAGAACATAAACTTTTTCTCCAAAGCACTGAGAATCCTTCATTATTATAAGAACTAATATAGTTTCTCTTAAGATTTCTATTCTATTACAAGATTAATTTCTTTTATATCAGTAGCTTTTTATTCATAAAACTCTGTGTTGATATACCCTTCAACTCTCAAAGCAAATACCACACTGTTGGTAGGGTTCAGAATATTCTAACTATATGCTCGGAAGAGGGGTAAGATTCCCCCCTCCCCCAAAGTGTGTCCTGGATCTGATGGCGAGGTTCCAGTTTTGGAGTGTGTAGAGTACTCTTTCATTACCATTACTCATCGGTCCACTCTGACCTGAGTGGTAGTAACCATTTAAGTCCTGTAAATAGATCCATTTAAAAATAATTTGTATTTGATAGGACTTAACCTCTTGGCATAAAATAACCCTAGACAGGTTGGAATGCCATTAAAATCAAACCATCACTTAAAAATTAAATTATTTATATATGAAACCATACTTCCACATAGGATCAGGATGCAGTATATGTGCACTCTTCTTTGAATCCCATGTTTATTAAAAATAAAACTATAGGATATGAAACCTGTAAAGGAAAACAGTTATTATGAAGTGTATAAAATTTAATGCTTATTCAAAAATAAATACCAAAGAAGAGAAATTTAACATGAATATATTTTTGTTATATAATTAACTAAATTTTTACAGGCATAGATACTACACTCTGATCCTCAGCCAAAGTGCCAAGGAGTGATACTAATTCTTAGTAAAGAATAAATATACTACACTCTCATCAAAGTAGAAGTTACTAGATAAACAAAGAAACAGGAAAAAGTCACACTGTTATATAGTGTTTTTCATTGAACCAGACATATTCAAACAATCTTAATTAAAAATTCTACCCAAAACATTTTGTTTGATTTTTCTCAGCAAACATCCAAGGTCTTTCAAGAAAGTGTCCAGCCATTTAATATTAGCCGACCTAGAGCAATGACATCTTAATCCCCTTCAAAGTAACCCCTTAAAATCTCACACACTTATCAAAAAATCTAAGTCTTTTTGGCAGGTAGGGATGACCACAATCAGATGCCTTGTTGTGTTCTACTTAATCTTATTGACATTTCAGCAGCAATTTTGGCTTTAGGAACCAAATCTGCATTGTAACAGATGCAATATTTCATCAAAAATTCCTCAGTGAGATAAAGAATCTATTTGAATGACATTGAATGTAACAGTACACAAACTCACTTAATGACATCTCACTGCAAGCTGAGTAACCCCGCAAGAGAGTTTTCACATATGATTATCTGCCAAATGATATCAAAGCTGTAGAATTAGTTCTCAAGATATTCAAAATGGCTAATAAAATTCTCAATAGATGTTGGACACCATTGGTTTCTCTGGTTAAGAAAATACAATTGTAGAAACTATATAGTTAGATGGTTAAAACAACTTTACTTCCACTTAATAAATTCATAAAATATACTGAAAGCTTGGTTGTAGCAGCATTAGCTCTTTCAAGATGATCTTGTCTTATTTGTGCTATTTTCTAACAATTCTTACCAGACAGCTATCTCTATAATTCAACTAATTTCTTGATTTTTAATTGATTTCAATGGCATATCAACCTGTCTAGGGTTATTTTATGCCTAGAGGTTAGTTAGTCACATTCATTGTAAATTTATATTTGCATTTTTGTGTAGAAAAATTTCTTCAGAGATTTTTCTGCACTTAGTTAAGTTATATGATATCAAGTATTCCAATTTAATACAAATAATTTGCAAACATTTATATAGTTTCAAGTGTTCCTGTCTGGTACTAATAATTATATGGTTTCAAGTAATTATTTCAACTTAATAATCATTTGTTTGCACAGAGTTGTATGATTTCAACTAATAATAATAATTATATTTATTGAATAATTATAGCTGCAAGTAACAATAATCAATACAAATAATTTAGTTATATGGTATCAAGTATTGCTATCTAATACTTGTAATTTTAAACAGATCTATTTGATCCATTAATGAGACTCTAATAGATATTATTACACTGGAGTAATAACAATGAAGGTGTACTCCAAACTCCTGAGAACAGGAACCTCATCATCAGATGCAGTTTTGTGTTATACCCACAACACTTCTTTTTGGGAGAGTCTTACTCATCAGCAGGGAATACAATCAGCATATTCTATGGCCCTCTGACAGAATGGTAATTTCTTGAGGAGCATCAGATGGTCTGTTTAAGGAAAAATAAAATAACTTTAATGACATGCAACACTTCCTTTATTTCTTCAGCTGTAGATTTTTGATAAATAAACTTGTCTTTAATAACCAATGTAGATTTTTAACTGTAGTTTGTATCTTGACTATTAGAATTTGTATTCAGTTGTTCACTGAATCATTTAATCATTAATATTAGTCAACACACAAGAGAACCAGAAACTAAAATAACTTAAAACAAACATCAGCTACATTTTAGCCAATACCAACAGGACAACTTTGAATATAATTATTAATAAGGATAACATTTTTGAATGATAATTTTATTATCCAAAAATTTCAAGAGGGTGGTCAGTTCCCTATGTAACTTCAACATAAAACTGACCCAGAAACACTTTGGAATCACATAATCACAATTCCTTAAAGACAACAGAAAGTAACCTCATCTTTCATTTGCCTGCCAATAAAGAGGGTGATTGATTTACATTGATTGTACACAGCAAACTGAAACCCCAAAAAAAATAAAAATAAAAAAGGGAGGGAAACCTCATAGAATAGTGGCTAAAGTGCTGGATTGCAACATTGTAGTGAATTAGTTCAAACTCCAGTTACACTATTACATTCACTTTCAGACTAATGCCCTTCAGAAAGGTATGAAGCCTCTTATCCCTTCAGCTATGAATTAAATAGTATTGCTACTATTTATCTACAAGGATGACTTTGGCATTAAATAACCCCTGAAGGTTGATCTGCAATTAAACAAAGAAACCAAACCAAACCAAAAATTAAAGAAATGGACAATAATCAATTGGAAAAGCTTTTCAAAAAAGTTAAAACTAAATATTTATGAGAAGGATCCAAAACTCTGCCATAAAAAATAAAATGTCAATTTTTTTTTCAATTGCTAAATTAATGAAAAATACCATTTCAGAATTTTGTGAGGTAAAATAATCATTAGTAAATCTAAATTATTTTACCACCATTTTTAAAATCAAGATCAGGTTTATTGATCATGCTGCCTGGCATTATGCTATCATACTGTCTGTAGGGACATTGTGGAGGCAGCAAGAAGAGAGGTCAATTTGCAGTAAAGACAAGAGAAAGGGTGCTGTCTGTGCCAGTCCTTAGAATTAAGGCCTCTTGCGCCATTTGTACCAATTGCAACAGAGACTATTACTCACACATCGGCTGCACAGTCACAGAAGATGTTGCTGCAAATGTATTTCGCTTCAAGAGATGCCAATTATAAGAATATACTATAAAAGACTTCTGACCATTTTATTAACATTCAAGACCTATAACTTAGATGACTTAAAACTTCACTAACTAATGTTGTGTATAGATTTTAGATTCCTACTTGTTTTCCTTCCCCAAGAAAAGATTTTATTTTCTGAATCCTATAATCCCAATGTCTGAATCTTAAATTCCTTCACCTTGCCATTTTTTTTAAATCTATGTTAGCCTCTAAAAGACAACAAATTCCCACATTCATACCAAGTCTGGATCCTAAGTTATTAAATCTAAACTTTTCAGATGTTGTGATATATGGTTCATATACTTTTTAGAAGCACCATGTAATTTTCACAAAATGGTATTCTTTTAATTTCAGTATACCAAAATCTTTCTCATCTTAGTCAAAAACTGCTATGTCATAGCAGTTATGATGATCAAAATAAGGTTTGTGTTTTTCATCTTCCCCAAGATTAGAATGAGTGAATATGATAGTTAAAAGGCAATACCTACAAATAACACTCCTGACAAACCAAATTTTGTTGTTTATGAAAGGCATTTTCCATCTGAATAATAAACAGTGGGGTTATTAGAGGAAAAGTATGACTGGATCATTTGCTCATTGATCATTTGCTATTAAGTTTGTTATCAAGTCCTCAACCAAAACCAAGAATGAATAAAACTTCTGCCTCTGCACAAAATATTCGGTTAGTACAATTTCTAGAAAAAGAAAAATTATCAGTTTTTAAAATTAGTTTGATTATATTAAATCAACAGGAATTTGTGTTAGCAGTTACATGCTATAAATTGAACAATCAGCAGTTCATTCAGTCTGTTTATGTTTTTACTGGAGGTATTCCAATGATTTTAATAAAAAAAACTTGAAAATTTAAATGCTACCATGCTGGTATGCATACAATTTTTTCTCTTAAAAAAAATTGAGAATCCATGTTTCAGCACTGGTCACAAATCAATAAAGCAATCTGCTACCTCAAGCAATTAAAAATTGATTTTTATAAAAAAATTTAATCACAAAGTATTAGGAAAAAACATGATGATATTCTTATCAGAGCATTCAAATATTTAATAAGATCTCTGTTATTACTTAACAGACTTCAGAACAATTTTAAGTTACTCAGTGTGAGAACATTACCTGTACATCAAAAGTCTCAAAATTAGATGTCTTTAATTTTCTTGGTGACATATTTTGTAAAATTTCAGAAAAATCTGAAAAAGTGTATTTTCTAGTTGATGAAGTGTGTGTAAAATCTTCTTACAGTATAATGGAAAAAATTTGTTTTTCTGAAAATTCTGAGGGATAAGCAAAAACAATATGGGATGTCATGGTAAAATGCTTAAATGGTAGACAAAGGTTTTTACTTAAATTGACCCCATTTGCTAAATTAGAAGCAATAATTTTTTTATGAAAAAGTTTCATATATTGTTAATGTAATCAATCAATTAAATGGTCAAGTAATTGCAACTGTATAAGACAACAACAGAACCAATCAATCTTGACCAACTAAAAATGGTTTGTTCTTTTTGATTATGACCATCTTTTAAAAAATATTCAGAATAATTAGATTACTGAAGCTTCTGATTTACTATTTTATTTTGAAGGCAAAAAGGTGATAGCAAAATGGAAAATTGTAAAAGGTCTTTTCAAACATGAAAAGACTGAATTTGTTCAACTATCAAAACTAACTAATGTAGCAGTTTAACCAAAAGTTGTTGAGCAACAAAAAGTTTCCAATTGTTTTAAAGTTTTTTTGTGATCAAACTATATCGACAATTAAAATATGTCTGTTATCAAATAAAGATACAACAGAAAAAGCACATTTTGCTGAAAAAGTTTTGAAATTTTGTAAAATTGTCAGCATCAAGGAAGTATATGGTGACATTAAAAATGACAAAAGAAATATCAGATTTAAATGATGAACATCGGACATTTCTTCCTAATTTTGGAAAAATGACAAAAAGAATGGGAAGAAAGCAAGGAAAATGAATTAAATCATCAACAAGTGATGTTAGTTTAACCATTGAACATACTTGCAATTGTTTAATTGATGTTTGCAGATAAATTCACCATCCAAAACATAATTCACCTCATTGCTAAGCAATGGGTTGAATTGTTTTGTATAGTCAATTTACCACAGACTATTTAGAAAGTGAATTTGGAAAATTAAGACAAAGTTCTGGCATTGTATATTTAAAAAAGTTCAAAATGTTATTGAAAAATTTCATATTGAAAAAAACTAAACAATTTCTTAAATTAAATGTTGTTATCAAAGAATACAACTTTGATCCAGGCCATGATTGCTCAAAATGTGAATATTGCACGCCAAACATTTGATAACTTACTGGACCTTGAAATTGGTGAAATATTTAATAATACTTGTTTTTATTTCCAAGAATATGGAAATTTTTTGAAAGAAATAAATCATAGTAATTTAAAAATTCCACTGGATACCACAGTTCAGTGGGTGTTTTTCTGTTTTATAATGTTTGGTGTTGTTAAATTGAAAACTAGCAGAAATTCTTTGATAAAAATCTTTATGTCAGTTTCTGATATGCATCATTTCAATATGAAAAGAGAGTAAGGGATTAGATTGTCAAATGTATTTTTCAAAAGTTATTTTTTGTTTGAAAAACTAGCACTAAAATTTTTTAAGATTATCTTAAAATTTTATCTATAACATAAAACAAAAATGTTTATACAATTCTCAAGACAACATAATCAGTATTGATGATACATTTTTTTCAAGTAGTAAACCTATGGAAAAGAAGGTTATTTTTTCTATCTTTGTACATTTGATTTTATGGAAATAAGTCAATAATTGTAAGCTGCTTCCTAATAATATGTAGTTGCTAATTAACTAATAACTGGACATTACTAACAAATTTTCTTTGTAATTTTTATTTAGTAGTCATTTAGATCTCCACATGTCAGCCCCCAGTCATATGGTTGCCAGGCCAGTAATAAGGACTGTCATGGTTTAGATACATAAACATATTGGGAAAAATAGATAAGAAAAAATACATTTATCTATAATGTATAGAGATGCGAGAATACATAGCAAAGTTGAAGGAGGAGATTATAAATTTTAACTTAATTTAAACTGTTTTTTTCAAATTTTATCACTTGTTAAAGAATCAGATAAATGAGAAGACAATCGATAAAGAAGGCTTGGAAATCTTAGATGCACAATAACCAGTATGAACATAACAGTGATGGAAATTAACATTAGCAGTCTTTCTTGTTTAATCCCCAATGGATTTAATGCTTGCTGCTCCTACTGATCCAGAATACTTATGCTAAAGATGTCAAAACATCAACTACAAAACAACTGATCATTATGTATATTAACAAAAATATATGCCCTTTGGCCACAGGTATTTAAGTTTTAATGCAATAAATTATTATATCAAATCAGAAAGACTAATGAAACTAAATAAAAATGCCTATAAAAATATTTATTTTATTTTAATTGATTTCTATTTAAAACTATACATAGGATTGCTTTTTATGTGCTTAAATATTTTTTAAAAATTAGTTATAGGCAAAAAAAAAAATTGATAAAATAAAAAATAGCATTTAATATTAAATTATAACATCAAACTTCAAAACTAAGTGGGTATAATCATAGACCAGTTTTGTCCCATCATTCCTGGCTTTCATTGCCAAATTTTCCTAATTTAACTTGATTAAACAAAGATTATTTCTTTTTGCAAAAGGATTTCTTTTAAGACAGATCAATGAGATTTCTACTTATATCTATTAAAACAGAACCAAACAATTGGAAAATAATACCAAGCAAATATTTATTAAAATCCAAATTTAATGATTAATATGCAAATTAACCTTACCATTCATACTGTAAACTACTATTTGGTTACAAATTTAAATACAATCGCAAGTTATTAATATTTAAAGAAACCATCAGTATTAATAATATAAAACAATTTTATTGATAATTGAGACTTAAATAAAATTATTGAGAATGTAATGCAAAGGAGTGGTGATGGTTTTGGTTAAAGACATATAATCTCCATTATAAGATATATAAAACAGACAGAAATACTTTTTCTGAAATGAAAACATAATATAGAAGGACATTAACAGTAGATGAAAAATATCATTAAAAAAGAAAATTTATTGTATTAATGATAAAAATTCAAAAGCTTTAAACACTGAACCCAAAGCCAGATATTTTGAACTGAGTACTATTTTACTATACACCATAAGCCCAATATTTCAAGTTGAGTACTATTTTTCTATATACTGTAGCTATTTAGGGCTCAAGGAGATCATATTAACAACTAATATTAAAAGGTTTAATAGAGCAGCCATTCACAGACCTTCTTCAAATGGAAAAAATAAAAAAATAAAAAAAACATGCCTGTGGGTTAGTACAAAATTTGAATATCTTTAGTGCTTAATTTTTCTGAGTTCAGAGGCTGAGAGATCAAAGGTTTAATGATCATACCAGATTTAAATGTACTATATCCCAGATGATAATAAACAGAAACATCTACTCTTGCAATAATACGTGTTTACTCAACTCTTTTGTCATGGGCAGGGTGTGACACAAAGTTAATTTTTACAAGGAATTCAGCTTTTTTCTTTTCCTAGCCTGGTTGCCTTACAAAGGCTAAAGAGTACAGTCTACCCTGCTATTTATCCACAGCTAAGGGGAGAAAATATGGATTTATGTTTTTCCCAAAGGCATAAGTACAAAGTGAAATGCAAAAGCCTCATCCAGGATTTGAACTCAGGTTAAAGATTCCATTTCCTATTATGATAGCTGTTATACCACAAGTGCCTCCACAATAATGCTTTAGCTCAACTGGAATAACCCATAGTAAATTCAATCAGCATCAACTATAACACTTTTGCCAAATCATTTTCTATACAAACATTCCCTTCAAAAAGAGGTAAATAGATTTTGAGTAGAATCTATTTTCAACCTTGCAGGATTAACTTTTAATAAGAAAAATTTTCCTTACATTGTTTTCTTATCACTTAAACAGTCTGGATAGTTTTACCCACCCCCTTGTGGGTATTTATTTATTTATTTTTGGACAGGTCTACAAACACTTCCAGATTAGCTATTGATATCAACAATCTGAGGAGACAACTGGTTTCAAGTTGTGTATGCTATAAGTTGAAGAAATATAAAAAATCCTAACACCTGCAACAGGAAATTGTTTAGTGGTAGAAGTTCCCAGAATTATTGAGATGAAAAAGATGGCAGATAAGCATAAAATACTGGATGATAGTAGCAAGATAAAAAAAAAAGGAGGAAGAGTGTTGTTGATGCAATCATAGAAAAATGTAAAGGAGAAGGAAAGCAGAAATTTAAGCGTAAGAGGGAAAGGTAGAGGTAGAGACAATTAAGGAAAATAAGAATATAAAGATTTTCTTTAAATGAGAAGAGAAAATGAAGTTAGGAGAAATAGTTGAAAGATTTTAGAAAAGGCAGGAAAGATCAAACTAAAATGAAAGAGAAAGAAAATAATGTAAAGAAACCAAAATTAAAGAAAAAGTGGGAGAATGAGAAAAAGATTGTCGTAAACAGTAATAACAAAAATAAGAAACCAAATTTGTTAAGTGTTTTTAATCAAAACCGAAGAAAATATTAGCCATGAGAAGTCTTTTTGTAATTTTCAATTTGTCAGATGTCATAAATCTTTTAAAGATTTGACAAGCCAATATTGTTATGCTACATAGATAATAGGGTGGGTGGGAACATAAGGCAGGCTGACAGTTTTTGGGGGGACAATGATATAGTCCACAAAGACATGAAATCTTTCTTGTTAAAAAAAAAAAAAAATGCAAACTTCTCCTCTCCCCTCCCCTCATAACATTGATCAACTATTTAGTTTCTATAAAAGAGTCTGGCAGCAACTACAATCAACAGGATTGGCTCTTCATTGTAATCTTTTAACAATATATTTGTCCCAAACAGTAGAAAAACTAAGTCGCAATGCAATCTTTTTTTTTTTTTTGTTTTTGCTTGATACTTTCTAGACCAACCAAAAAGCTCAAAGAGAATGAATTCATTCCAATGGTATTAAAAAGAAAGAATACACAAATATATCCAAACAGCTAGAAATATACACATATTGTTCTATGAACAAGCAGTATGTACGAGGGGTGCTAAATGAAAAAAGGTTACTTGATGAGGGAATGTGATATAGCCACATGACTTTACAGTCCTTGGCATGACTCTCTGGTCCAAAGAACAGAGGCAGAAAATATCAAGAAAGAGGTTTTGGAAGTTATGTGACTAAACACAAGACAACCAATGGACATGTCCATTCTCTATGGGAGGTTATTATCTTCCAACACAAAATGAATGATACAAATAGATAATAGTAGTCAATGAACAAAACTTTATTTATTAGTTTAGTTTTTCAACTCAGGAATTGATAACCAATACTTTGATGACTATGAGGCAATTATATTCATGATTTAAAAAAAAAATATTTTCAAAATACTATCAAAGACTTGGGTGGCATCTATTTCATTTAAATATTTGACTTTTGAAATTATAGTAATTTGGTTCTAGAGTTTTAAGAAACCCAAAGTACTAGTTCCACTACTATGTAAGGAAAATATAAGTACCAATTACACCATTGTTATTTGTCAATAAAAGATCCTAGGACTCTCTCTCAGAAGCTAACATCTGACTGGAGACGAGTGTAATATTTGTTATTGTAAACTTGAGCAATTGTAACAGAAAGATATTGTGTAAAGTACTGTATTTGATCAATCAAAATAGTTTGTAATGATGAGAAGAGAGAGAAAAAAAGAAAACCTGTACTGAAGTTTATCTTACAAAGTACATTTAAAAAAATAAAGATTTGAAAAAATAAGGGGCAAAAAAGGGCATGGCTGTGTGATGATCATGTCTGTTCATTATTTTAATTGAGATTGAACTACAGTTTAACCCCTTAATTATTACAGAAATTCAGAGGAGAATGAAATAAAAAAAAGAAAAAAAATAAAAAAATGAAGAAATGTTAATCAAAATCTGATGTTACACAGACCTTGTCAAAATCAAAAGATTTCTCAACAATTCTGAAATCAGATTATATGTATATATACCTGTGTTTAGACAAACACACAGGCACACACAAAAAAATGTATTATTGCTTTAAATATAAATTTCCCTTGAGATCTAGAGATAAAATATTATAAAGCTAAATATAAAAATTGTTTCTGAAGAGTAT
>CAUZXS010006215.1:37500-67716 GCA_963585895.1 Sepioteuthis lessoniana | reverse complement strand
ATATATGTACGTGTATATATATATATATGTATGTGTATATATGTATATATGCATGTGTATATATGTATATGTACGTGTATATATATATATATATATATGTATGTGTGTGTATATATATATATATATATATGTATGTGTATATATATATATGTATATGCATGTATGTATGTGTATATATATATATGTATATGCATGTATGTATATATATATATATATATGTGTATGCATGTATGTATATATATATATATATATGTGTATGCATGTATGTGTATATATATATAATGTATATGCATGTATGTGTATATATATATATATGTATATGCATGTATGCTTATATATATATATATATGTATATGCATGTATGCTTATATATATATATATGTATGTATATGTATGTGTGAATGTATATATATTTAAATGTATGTATATATTATAACAGTGTTAGTTGTCACTAAATCACTTTCTGGGTATGTGTCGAACCAAGTGCAATATAATATGGAGTTTTTTCAATATCTCGGACAGTGCTATTATATAATAATTATAAATAAATATAAATTAGATTCATATATTTGATACCATTGAAGTTTGACCCCTGGGTTTCATGAAGTTTTTACGAAAAGAACCTTATCTGATAGATAACAGAATGAATTAGGAAGAAAGTCTATGAAAATAGTCAAAAACTATTGGGATTCTGCAATAATCTTTACGTGTGCTTGTGTGTCTGTGTGCGGGTTATAGTTGTGTATTATTGTGTGTATGTGTATTTGAAGGTACATACACAGCACATTTTTACTGGATGCTAGGCGTCAATGTATATAATTTTGCTACTTGGCGTTGGATAATATAAGGATATATATATATATATATATATATATATAGGTAATTGTGTATATATATGTATCTATATAAATGTATATATTCATATATATATATATATATATATATATATATATAAATATATCTTTAAAAATATATATATATGTATATTTATATATTTGTGTATTGATACATATATATATATATATATATATGATCATATGTATATATATACATATATGTATGTATGTACATATATATATATATATATACATTTATGTATATACATATATATATATACATATGTATATACATACATATGTATATTTATTTATATACACATACATATACATACATATGTATACATATGTGTATATAAATATACCTGTGTATATATATGTATTTATGCATATATATGTATCTATATATATGTTTATATGTATATAAATATATGCGTATATATACATATATGTATTTTTGTTTAGTTGGTTGGTTGTTCGGGTTTTATAGCATATCAACCTTTTTAAGTTTATTCAATATCAAATCCATTTTTATACAAATAAGCAGTTCTTTTTAAACAGTTCAGTTTAGTCTAAGTACGTAGTTTAATTGTCAAAAATATTTCTTTTCCAAGCTATTCAGTTTATTCAATCAGTTCTTATTCAAATAATTCATCATCATCATCATGTCGTGACGCCAGCACGGATGTCCCTGACCCTTTCCCGCCACCATCTATTTCTTCCAGAATGTCTTCAAAGCTATATCCTGTATCAGCACAGAGCTGTTGTATATAGGTTCTAGTTGCTTGTCCAATCTTTGTTCGTCCATGTGAAGGGGTCCACGGAAGTATGTCACTTATGAGTTTGTCCCTATTTCTCCAGCATTGTCCCACATATCTGGTTCGTCTAACTTGAATAGTTTTCGTGATGGGTGGTAAGTGGCCATACAGCTACTGCTTTGTGGAGTGCTACCTTCAGGACTTTTATTATTGCTTGCAGCATTCTTGTCTAATCAACATTAAGCTTATTCTCTCTACATTTAATTAGCGTCCATGTAGTGCATCCATACAGCTGTATCAATATGACCGCTGCTTGGGAAAAAAAATCAAACAAATCAGTTTAGCATAAGTATAGATTTTGTTTCCACACAGTTCAATGTCAAAACAGTTCCATTTCAAACAATTCAGTTTAGCATAAGTACACAGTTTAAATGTAAGTACACAATTTAATTGTCAAAAACTTTTCTATTTCAAGCTATTCCATTTAGTCAAACAGTTCTAATTCAAACAATTCAATTTAGTATAAGTATGCAGTTTAGTTCTATTTGACTCATAGATAGGACCCTATCAGGTGCTACCATTCCAGGCCAGAGTGGACCTGGGAGCAATGGCAATGAAACAGGGCTCTGCATTCCCCAAAGCCCCAGTATCACTGGAACCTCACCATCAGATTGTTTAGTATCATATCTAAGACACTCGTTGGTGGTGGTGGGGGATCTAATCCCTCTGCAGAGAAGCAGGCAGTCAGAATATTCTACAACCCCAGCTGACTGGGGAAGTGAATTTTTGGATATTTATATATGTATATATATATATGCAAATATATACGAATAGGCATATATATATATGCATATATTTATATGTGCATATATCTTTTTATATATATATATATATGTATACATATATATATATTTTTTTTCATTATACAACTTGTGAAAGCATGTGCAATACTCTGCCCTCATCAACCCCCAACCAGGGGTGATAACACTGTTTCGATAGCTGAAGGCAGTACTGCCACTCCTGGCGCTGCCAAGCAGCTTTTGCCACCAGACAGGGTATTAAGAGCATTATATATGCCAGATCAATTAAGAGCAGAGACGAGATTGGACATTAATCTTCATTTTTAGTGTACAGTTTGTGATTTAAAAAAACAAACAAAAAAAAACATATTTACTTTCAGCTGTTAATGTTATTGCACGTTTACAGTAACCTTTCCTTTCGTAATCACATGGGGATGATGGTTCCGCGTGTATTTCCTTCATGCGAAAAATATATATATATGTATACATATATATAAGTACATGTTTGTACTTATATGCATATATATGTATATATGTACGTATGTATATAGGTATATATTTATGTGTACAACAATATATTTTTATATATATGTATAAATATATATATATATATATGTATGTATGTTTGTGCATATATATATATATATATATACATATATATATTTGTATATATATATATATATATATAAATATAAATGTTTGTATTTATTTATATAAATATGAATATATAATTATCTTTGTAGATATATGTGTATTTATATGTATATATATGCATATATATATGTATGTATATATGTGTATATACATATATGTATGTATGTGTATATATAATTGTATATATACATATTTGTGTATATGGGTGCTTGTAGGAATATGTATATTTTTATAGATATGCATAATTATATGCCGGGTGTCTTCAAGTTGATACAACGCAGTTATATGGTAATGATTCATTAATGTGTCAAGCGTAATGCTGTCTTTGAGGCAGAGTCATCAGATCAATATTTCTTTTTTAAGTATTATCAAATCAGCTCGCAAAAAAATGCAATCTTTTTTTTTTTAGTTTCTGATGTTACTAATTAATCCTGACTAATTATGGGTTGCATTTTTCTTTTGAAAATTTGGAATGATTTTTCTCCCCATAAGTTGTGATGCAAAATATTTTTTCCTCTCTTATCCAAGGCATTGTGATTGAGGATTAATATTTGTTTTAATATGCTATTTTCAAATCTGAAACAAAAAAGAACACAACATTATTATTTGTCGAGTTATTAGCAGTGACATTGGTCCTGTGTAGTAACTTACTAAGCGCTTTGCTCAGATATGGCACCCAGATTGAGCACCCAATGAGAATCAAACTCAATCATGACGGTTTGCAGTCTAGTTTGTTAACCATCACACCACCAGACGTGCCCTATCACATGCATCCTATGACAATTGAGGCATATGTCTATACATAAAAATTTTACTTAAAGAATCATCTTTCATAAAAAATTTTAAAATAATACAAAAACTTATAATGAAACCCTATATAACAGCATTTTCCATCAAAAACTTGAATATTTAGACAGTAAGAAAATTAATACAAGTGAAAAAGAAACACTACCAATGGGAAAATTATTTCTATGTATAATAACTTTAGAATGGATAACTCCAATAATAATCATATTGGAAAAAATACTCATAGAAATGAAAATAGAAAAAGAAAGATGATATGGTTTAACCCTCCTTACTGCAGACTTGGCAATATTAGTATAGGAAAATATTTTTTAAATTTAATTGATAAGCATTTCACGAAAAATAACCCTTTAAGCAAAATTTTCAATAGAAACATTATAAGAAATTAGTTATTCATTCACTAACAATATTTCTAAAATAATTCATAACCACAATAAGAAATTAATAGATAACTTAAATTTGAAAAATAAGGATACACAGAAACTTTCTTGTAATTGTAGAATTAAAGAAGAATGCCTCTTGAATGGAAATTGTAACATAGCAAATGTAGTTGATCAGGCAAAAAATTTTCCCTAAAGAAGGTAATTTTAATGATAAAATTTACATTGGTATATATTCTTTGTGATGGAATTTCAGATATTATAATCATTGACAATCTTTCAATTATCCTTCACTTGGAAGCCAAACTGCTTTATCTAAATATTATTGGAAGCTAAAAGACCAAGAATTAATTCCAGTTATAAATTGGAAAATAATTAAAAAATCCTCCTTGACAAATAGTTACAATTTATGCCTAGATGAAAAAGTTTGCATTTTGAAATATAAAGATACTAACCATTTATTAAATAAGAGATGTGAATTCATATTGAAATGAAGACATAGAAATAGATTTAAACTATAACATAAATCTTAAATTTACACTTTAAACCTGTTGAATAAATGGATAAATAGTGATTATAATACCTACTATTAGTTATATGAGGATAACTTTATGACTAATAATTATAATGAAATTTTTTGACAATTAATATACTTGATCTAAAAGTTACTTATGAACCTATACAATAACATTTCAAAAGACTTGCTAATCAATGGTTTCTCAGTGGAGGAAATAATTTTGAAAAATGTTTAAATTAAAATCAATGTAACTTTACATCAGTAGAAGGGAGAGAACTATTAACGATCCATTATAGATTTAGTTTACTAATTTTATCAATGTATAAATATAGTTATATTACTATATGAAATTTATATATTTAGACTAAGAATTATGATATTAACTGATTGATTCAATGGATATGAAATTTAATAATATCTGATGACTTTCAGAAATTAAATAAATTTAAATATAGTTATTAATACATTTAGTTGTATAATTGGTATTATAAACATGTTCTTTTTTTTAACTTTTAAATTATTGATTAAATTTAAATTAGGATAATATTGGAATTAAGATAAAAAAAAAAGTTAGGTTCTTCTAAAGGGTTTTACATATAAAATATCAAAGAATATAGAAATTAATTAAAAAATTTTTAATGGGCTACATCAAAAATTATTTTTTTAATTCTTACACGTGTTTCCAGCTCTTACTCTCTTCAGAAAACTTTTAATGATTTTTCTAATGTAGTGTTTGGTTTATATAGTGGTCACAGTTTTGATGGGGCTGTTTTTTTTTTTAATTTGGTGTTTCCGTGTAGGTTTTGGCACTCTCTTTCTTTTTTTTCCTTTTCCTCCTCTCCTTCTCTTTCCAAGTGTGTGTTTTTTGTCCTCCTTTGTGATTGCACTTTCTTTTCCTCCAATTAGTCTTTGATATTTTATATGCTATTAAGTGATATTAAGCTTTTTTTGTTTTACTTTGAGTCAGTATGTGTGAGTGTGTGTGTGTGTGTCTTTGTGTGTGTATAATTGATATATCATAGAGTTTATTGGTCTTTTTTTCTGGGTGTTAGAGTGGTTTCAAATTCAACTGATTACTAATTTTTACTTTTTACTGGGTGTGTGTGTGTGTGTGTATGTTTCTGTGTCTGTCTGTGTGTGTGTGTGTGTGTGTGTATTTTATGTTCAATTCAGTGAGAGCTTGAATTTTTCTATGAAGTTATTTTTTATTTGAAGTAATGTGTAGTTGTTAGTTTGATATATGGGCATTGTTTTGAATTAACTGTTGCTACATTCATATAAGTGTTTAGGCACATTTAATTTTCTATTTTCTGATAATCTGATAGTGTTTTCGTTGAGTGATATTATGATATTGAGAGCTTGGGTCGATCTTATGTGTCGTAGTATTGTACTTCCTCCTATTGTCCCTTTTGTCCTTGAGAGTGACCCTGGAGTTGTTTTCAAAGAAGGAGACAACATAATTTCTGGTGAGAGGCTAGATGTCATGGTCTTTAGTTAGGGTGGACTATTGATGATGGTTGATGTAACTGGTACCAAAGGATTTTTTCAAGTCCTTAAATTGCTTCTTTGGTGGCCCTCTGGTGTGGAAAGCTTGTCATATAGTACAATCCTGAGCAGACAAGGATTACCTTTTCTGGAGACATGTCCAGCCCAGTATAGCCTCAATGTTGGTGATCTTCACCTTTTAAAGGTCATCAATATTAGTGACAAAGTCATTCCAATGAATGTTAAAGATGGTGCTGAGGTAGCGCTGGTGGAACCGTTTAAGTAGTCATAGTGAGTGTAAGATACATCGATCGATAGATAGATTGATATGAACAACCTAAGATAGATAGCATTGAACAAACTGATAGAATACTGGAATTTTAACCTTGATAAGAAACTGAATTAAATATGACCAAATGGAAACAACCAAAATGTAAATGTAAATAATTATAATTATCTATTTCAGTCTACATGTATTTATCTCAATTTGTTTTGTTACAAAACTTTTTTTAGTTGGAGGTTGTTTAATTAAATCATTCTTAACATTGTAAGAATCTTTGTTTTCTCTTTGGATCTAAAAATTAAATTCTTTTGTTCTTGCTCTGTTTTTCTTGATCTGATAGTAAACACTTTCCTTGCTGTTCAAAGGGTTCATTCTCCTGTATGACCTTAAGACTGTTTCTACTTATACTAGTCATTTTGTTTTTTCAAATAAACATGGCAATAACTTGACAAGTGACTAAATTAAATTCCTGTTGAGTTGAAAAACGAGATTCAGTTCTTCTTTAATTTAAATTTAATTCTAAATTTACCTTCTCATCATTGAAACTTATTGTTTAAGTTTTCAATCCTGTTTTGATTGGAAAATGATTCTTGGTTTTAAGAAATATTATATTTATTTTATTTATTCATTTAGATATTTAAAAAAATGTTTGTTGATATTTTATGGGAAAGTTTCAGTCCTGATTAAAAGAAAACAAAAACTGTCTCGTTATTTGACATAAATCAAAAAGTAATCGTCTTTCAGAGAAACAATCTAATTTTATACGAGGGATTGTCTAAAGAAGTGTTAAAGACAATAAGAGTTATGGGTCCTGGACTCACCTGAAACATTTCTGTTCATCACATAAGTTTCTCTCGCTGTAACAAATTTACTTGGAGTAAAAAACAATAATTACTGTCATGCATTTCTTATGATTTTTAATTGGCACATAGAAAATAAAAGGCTAAAATTGTTGAAACTCATGTAGATTTTTAGATATAGTTATGAATTTGTTGCGTGTACCATTGCTTTGCACTAAGCCCTCCAGCTGGTTTGATTACTTCACCATTGGCTTGCTACACTCAAACTCTATGACATTATACAAATTCACATCATATATTGCATACAACATATTACTTATAACTATGAACTATTATTGTTTATCATATTTATCATATTTACCCAACCCCTCCGCTTGGGCAGGATATGACACAAGGTCAATTTTTAAGCAGAGTTTAACAGGTTTCAATTCAGAGTTTTCCTTCTCCTAGACTAGCTGCCTCACCAAGGCTGAAGAACACAGTCTATCCTACTATTTACCCATAGCTGGAGGGAGAATAATTGGATTCATACCTTTCCCAAGGGTATTAGTGCTATGTGAAATGCAATTAGTCTGGTCCAGGATTTGAACTTGTGTCGCCGTGTCCATTTCCTACAACGATAACAATTACACCACGGGCACCTCCATTATTTATTTATTATTTTTATTATTGTTTATAGTTTACCTTCTTTTACTTGTTAGCTTTTCCCTGATATCTAATGCCTTTTACACATTACTCTTTATGTTTTGACTTTTTCATTTACCTAAAATGACTGGATCATTTAGAGAAAAAGTTACAAAATTTCCCCTGACATAATAAGCCATTATATATATATATATATATATATATATATATATAGGAAGCATGCATAATATAACAATTATTTTTATAGGGAAATGGGTTTGATAAACTGAGTTCAAATGAGACTGTTTGCATTTCACTTCTATTGATGCTCTTTAGAAAGGCATGAAATTGTTTCTCCCTCTAGCTATCAATTAATAGTTGGATACACTGGACTCTTTAGCTTTGGTAAGGCAACCAATCTAAGAGAAAAAAATTCTGGATTGTAAGCTTGAGGAGTGTTGTTCAGAAGAATCTGTAGCAAATTTGTACACAATTCCTTTTTTTATCTGCTCATCCAAAAAGTTTTGGTTCCACACAAGTTTTTACAACCATAAAGAAATCACCTGTGTAGGTGGTTCAATGGTTCCAATCTTTAACTGAACTGTTGGATGATTATACATCAAGATCAATGAGAGAGTCCATCACACACGCACACACACACATATATATATATATAAGTTAGGATAGACATAGAAGGCTGGGGCTACTGAATACACTGACTGCATCTCTACCAAGGGGTAGGACCCCTCCTACAATGAGTGTCCTGATTATAATCCTAAATAATTTGATGGTGAGGCTCCAGTCCCAGAGCTTTGGGGAATGTGGGGTTCTTCATTGCCATTGCTCCCAGGTCCATTCTATGGATCAAATAGAATTGTTTGACCATTTCAACTGTGTGCAAACAAATGACTTATGTTAAATTGAATTGTTAGAAATAGAACTGTTTGACGATTAACTGTGTAAACATATTAATGTCTAATAGAATTATTTGTGTTAAATAGCAGTACTTGAAACTTTTTAACTGTGTACCTAAGTTGAATTATTTTTATTACATAGCAATACTTGGAACCATCTGACTGTATGTAAATGAATAAATTATGTTGAATTGAATAATTAGTGTTAAATAGCAATACTTGTAAACATTTCTCTGTCTGCAAACAAATGATTAATATTGAATAGAATCATTAATGTTAGATAGCAATAACTGAAGTAATTAAACAATGTAGAAACAATAGCAATACTAGTGTGCAAACAAATTAGTTCTAAAAATGAAATTATCAACAATCTCTTACATATCATGTATATCCATTTAAATGTGTGCAAAGAAATGAATGATGTTAAATTATTACTGTTACATAGCAATACTTGAAATCATTTAACTTTGTACAAACAAATGATTAATCATCATCATCATCATCATCATCATGTTGTGCCACCAGCACAGATCTCCCAGACCCTCTCTTGCCACCTGTCTCAATCATCTATTGCTCCCAGTAGGTCTTCAAGGCTATATCCTGTATTGGCACAGAGCTGTTGTTCTGGTCGTCCTGCCTTTGCTTGTCCATGTGAAGGGGTCCACAAGAGTATGTCACTTATGAGTTTGTCCTTACTTCTCCAGCAGTGTCCTGTGTGTCTGGTTTGTCTAACTTGGATAGTTTTTGTGATGGGTGGTAAGTGGCCATACAGCTTTGTGGAGTGCTGCCTCCAGGACTTGTTCAATATTGCTCACAGCATTCTTGTGTAGTTGCCGTCAAGCTTTTTCTCCATACATTTCATTAGCATCCATGTAGTGCATCTGTATAGCAGTATCAACATGACTGCTGCTTGGAAAAAACTGTGTTTGATTTTATCAGTCAGGTCTGACTTCCATATGAGCGATAGCCAATCAGTAGCTCTCCATGCCTTTGCTAGTCACGTGTTGATGTCAGTCTCGGTTGATGAGACACTGCTTCCTCGGTAGGTGAACTTGTCTACTAGTTTTATGGGATCGCAGGGCAAGCTGTGTTGCCATTTGCTATCTGACTCCATCCTGGGTTATTCTATCCTGGTCCCACTTTTGTTTTGTTGGTTTAACTTCTTTGGATAAGAAAGCTGTAAAAGAATTATATGAAAGAAGATAGTAACAGATAGGAGATGAAGAGATATTTTTATATTTTTCCTTTATTTTTGGGTTCAACAACCATTCAATAGGTGAGGAAATTCTCCCTGAATACAATTGAAATGATTGAATCCCCCAGTCAAGGTGTTAAAAATGTGTTAGTCGTTTCTTGGGTATATACGTGTCCTTATTCGGTATTTAAAGCTTTAACAACATTCGGTATATTAAGCTTTAGCGAGGTGTTAGTTGCTTTTGGGAGTTTGTCTAAGTCCAGTGTTTTAATTCATTGTTCAATAGGTCCATTTTGATACTTTTTATATTTTGGCATTCTGTTAACCGTGACGGTTGCTACTAGTAAAAGGTTAGCCAACGTTGCACTTTAGAGCGACCACGTGACCTTCCACTAGCAGCAAGGGAAATTTAGATGTTGTCACTCTGCCGGTCACTGCTGAAAGAGAAAGAGAGAATTTCCTCCTTTTTGTCCAGATGGTCCCTTTTCCTTGCGCATGTATTGCCTCTTTTCCTGTCAAAGGCTTCTGGGAGTTTCTGCATATTTTAATAATTATTTTAATTCAATTAGAATTTTTTTTAATTTATTCCCTACTGTTTCAGAGAACTACTGTTTAGTGTGGAGATGTCGCCTCTTTGATTAAAGCACATGTATTCTGTCTTGTGTGCGTTGACATGGAGGCTTATGCCTGTAGCTGCTCGTTCCAGACTATGTAGTGGGGTTTTGGCTTGGGTGGGTGTATTTGCCAGAAGCACTATGTCATCAGCGTAGTCCACGTCTGTAATTGTTTGTGCAGGGAATCTTCTACTTCTTTCCTTTGTCAGCTTGAAACCATTGTCTTTAATATTCATATTAGATAGAAATAATTGAAACAATTTAACTGTGCTAAAAAGTGAGTTCAGGCTCGTGAAAAAATGTTATCAACAAAATGTGTTTACAAATCATATATATTTAATATATATGTATAAAGAGGATTTTAAATAACCTACTTGGGTTGATATGCCATAAAACCCAGCCCAACCAAACCATACACATAGAGTCAATGGTGCTTGGTGACTGTCATTTTCTTGCTTCTGTGATTAGTCAACTCAATTCACCATTGACTCTATGTCAATCCTATCCTTAGATATTGAGCACTCTTTATTTATAAATATTGCACATTTTATATATATATATATATATATATATATATAAAACAATCAGATATGGAAAAAATGTTTAAATGTTATGTGTTCTAACACCTTGCTACATTATTCTTTCTTGTAAATATTTCACACAATAAGAAGATATCCTACGACTAAGCACTTTTATCTGACAACTATCTCGAGATGGTGGCAAACATATGAAACCTAAGTAAAGGACTTATTGAGTCCACAATTCTAATATTTTTAGGTTTACAAATATATATATATTATAGATTTATTATATATATATATAAACTATGAAAATGAAGTCTCTGTGAGTGTGTGGAATGTGAAAACCACTCAACTAATTTTTGCCAAATTTGGTACATATATGCTGCTGACTTCCGGGCAACTCGATCAACAAAATTTTATAATTACCGACCAAATTTTTAGGTGATAGAACCTGATAAATTAACCTATCATATTGAAAATGAGAGATTAATATTAAATATCTAAAACAAAACTTCTTGTTTTAGTAATAGTGCTCAAAATTCGGGATAGAGCCACTTAATAGTCAACATGTTGGTCACCGATTAAAAACATTAAAACCTAAAAACTATTAAAATTACAGCAATCACAAGAATCTAGTACAACTAGCAGTTGTATAAGATGCTTACTGACCAACATTTTGACTATATATATATATATATGGCTCTGAAATTCCCAGGGTTGATACAAGCTTACCTGAAGATCAGCTTCATGAAACCCAGAATTTTGAGTTTCAATCCTATTTTATTTTATGGTTGAGAATATTGTGATATATATATATATATATATATAAAGATTATGGTTGGTCCATTGAGAGAAAAGTAAATATTTCAAAGTGAATAGATCCTCAAGTGATTTCAAATTTGGTATTTAGGATTTTATTTCTGGGCCATTGGCCTAATGAGTAGAGTGTTTGTCAATGGTCCGGGAGACCGGGGTTCAATCCCAGGTTGAGTCATACTAAAGACTCAAAAAATAGTACTTGATGCCGCCTTGCTTAACACTCAGCATTATAAGGTAAGGATCAAGGGTAAAGTGGAGCAATCCAGGGAGTGGAGTAGCACTCTCCTCTATAACTTGGTGTAGTAGCTATCAAAATGGGAGCTTTCCGGTCACCCTCGACTAAGGTTGCCAACTTTACTTTTTATTTATTGTTCCATTTATTTATGTTACATGTGTTTCAGACATTTCAGTCCTCCTCAGGCAGTCAGCATTAGAATTTTGGCTGAGTGTTAGATTTTTTTATGTTAAGGATTGTTTTGATTGGTTGTTTTGCTTTTATTTAATTCCAGTTTTTGTGTCTATGATTGTCCCAATTTGAATTCATAGTGAATTGATGATTTATTCGCATAAAAAATTAAGTAGATTAAAAATTCTTTTTCATTGCTTTTAATTTTGATTTGAATTCATCGGTGCATAAAAAATAATATTCTAAATTTGAAATTTTTCTTGAAAAAGAATCAAACAAAAAAAAAAACCTTTGATTCTGTCTACAATTTTGAAATAATGTTTCCTGAAATGAAAGAACTAGTTGACATTTCTTTTGCTTTGCTCTCAAAATATTTGTTCTGAGCCTGGTAAAAAAATATGACAGAATAGACAAAAGTAATTGAGCAAATTTAAAAAACATTTTGATTTCAAAAAAATATTTTATTCTAAGAAAATATTTAATTTTAAGTTGAAATAAATTGTCAAGTAAAAATTTAAATTTATAACAAAAGATTGAAAAATAACACTGGTCTGTGATGTTTTCAAGGTCAAATTTAAAATAGTTGATTTTAAGGCAGTTTTATACATTGAATTAAAAAATCCTTCTCATTTTTTCTAATCAGATCAAATTTTTAAGATACAAGCTCTTACTTGAAATGTATCGAGCAGTATTATAATTCTATTTATTATAATTCTATTTATTTTCTTGTTAAATGAAACAAATAATGCTAAATTTCCGGCTGATATATTTGCAGAAAGCTCACATTGTGCCATAGCAAACTGAAAAATACCTAAAAGAAGCTATTCATGGATGAAAGGTCTTATCAAGGACTTCCTCCTGTGTTTAGCAGCCACTACATCCCATTTCAAGCACCAGCAGTAGTTCACTCAAATCTCCACAGTTCTTTGCAAAAGAAAGTGCACTTTGAGATTTGTTGGCAGAAACTCTTCAGTAGTTCTTCAATTTCCTTCTCATATTCCATACTTTGGTGGTTTCCCAGGAAGTTTAACTGCTGACTTCAGTGACTGCCAGGCAGACAGTTCAGCTTTGCTTAGTGCTTTGTTGAACATTGGATCCTTCATGAGCTCTCTTATTTGAGAGCTGTCAAATATACCAGCCTTGAGTTTCTCAATGCTTATCCATAGGAACTTCTGGAGGAAAGCAAACCTGCTGCCTTCCCTGTCCATTGCCTTCACAAAGTTCTTCATTACTCTTAACTTGATATGTAAGGGTGGAAGCAGTATTTTGTTTGGTTCAATGAGAGGGTGAGACTGAATGTTATGCAAGCCAGGTTTTAACAGTTGTCTTAACAGCCACTCTTATCTGACATAATGTTGGTTATCAGCCCGGATCAGCCCGGCTGTTCTAGAGACACATAAAACAAGGATACTTTGTGAATCCACCTTGGAACCCTAGGACCAGTCTAATAACCTTCAGATCTCCACAGATCAACTATTTGTGTTCCTGGTAGTTAACAGCAGGCAGCAAATGATCCATGCTGTTTTGAGTTTCTTTCATTTGTACTGAATGCCAAGTAGGGACAGATGAAAAACTATTCCGATTATGTAGAAGAACTGCTTTGAAACTTCTGCTGGATGAGTCAATAAAAAGTCTCCATTCTGTAGCATCATATTCTAAGCTCATTTATTTGATCAATCTACCAATGTTGTTGCAATAAACCAATGATGACTTATCCTGGAATGTGAAAGACTGTCTTAATTCTCTTTCATGGTCTTGATACCAGTAGAACATTGTTCCTGGTGCCAACAGATGTTTCTCTTTGAGATGTGAACCCAGCAGCTGAGCAGACTTCTTCTTCAGGTTCAGGTCTTGAGTCAGGTCATTGAGTTCTGATTGTATCAAAGGTACTGGACAGTTGTCCTCTTCTGGCTTGTATACATCATCCCTTAGCTTCAACAGTCACGTTGCTATGTTCAGAATCAGAGTTATATTCCATGTTACCATCTGGTTCAGGAATAGGAAGGTCTGGGCCATGAGTGATTGGTCTTATGGCTGAAGGAACATTGGGGTATTGGACATGGTGCTTGTTCTTTTGATTTATTCTTTTTGGATTTATCATGCAGAAATAGCAGTTGGTAATGTGATCTTTTCCTTCCCTCCAGATCACTGAAATGGCAAATGGCATACTCTTCAGCCTTGGTGAGGCAGCTAGTCTAGGAGAAGGAAAACTCTGAATTCAAACCTGTTAAACTCCGCTTAAAAATTGACCTTGTGTCATATCCTGCCCGAGCGGAGGGGTTGGTAAATATGAAATGGCATACTCTTCCTTTTACCATTCCTCCAATCCCTCAAGTTCTCCACACATGTTTTACAAGGATAGTGCGGAGTAAATGGCTTATCCTGATCCTTTAGTTTTGACTCCAAAGTAATTGCAATATGCAGTGATTTTTGTTCGACACTTAGGAAGAACCACATTACTGCAGATATAACAGAACCTATCAGGATTATTCTTATACTTGCAATCCCTTTTTACAGGAATACAAATGTCAAGCTGAAAACAGAAAATAATAAATCAGCATTCAGCTTGTCATTGACACTTGATATAGTACATTAAAATCATTTTCAGCAGAGGGATAAGCCTGCCCCCTCTAAGTATGTGGATGTTAGTGAATAGGGTGGTACACTGTAGTTAGGTACTGGCCCAGTTGGTTGGGACTGCAGAATACACTAATTGCATCTCTGCAGAGAAGTAAGACTCCTCCAATGAGTGTCCTAGATATGACATTAAACAATCTGATGGTGAGGTTCGAGTAATGCTGGAGCTTTGAAGAATGCAGAGTACTCATTTATTGCCATTGCTCCCTGGTCTACTCTGGCCGGGAGTGGTAGTACCTGATAGGGTCCTATCTATGGGACAAATAGAACTAAACTGTGTACTTATATTAAACTGAATTGTTTAAAATAGGACTGTTTATATGTATAAAAATGCATTTGGCATTAAATAACCTACAATGATTGATATGCCATAAAACCCAACCAAGCCAAAACATGTAGTTATGTACAAATACAACATTATATGCTATACTAAACATCAGGCATCCATGATCAGCTGTGACAAGTCGAGTCCACAGGTTTTTAAATAAGTGTTATTATTGTGTACAACTCGTTGTGAAGTATTCAAGCACATCTTAAAAACCAGACTTGACCAAACGCAATGAATGGTATTTTTTAATTCAGTATAAAATGACGATCATATATCACTTGATACATTTTTGCCCTTTGGAAAAAAATCTTTTATGCAGGCCAGTGTAATTTTACTTTGGTAAAGAAATTAAGCATAGGAAAATAAATTTTAAAAATATATTTTTGGCATAAAACTAAATAAAAGAAAAAAAAACAAACTCAAAAACAATTTGAATCTGCCATTTTTCCTCTAATTTTATTTTTTAGATTTGATTATTAGAAAAAATTACAATTACTGTTTATTTTTTTAAAATAAATTTTTTATCAAATTTTGAATCAAATACAAAATTTTTGCTTAATTTTTTTCCAATAAGCTTTTTATATTTTTTCTTTTCTAAAATAAGCTCTTATATGTAAAATATAAGTTATTATGTTGCTATGGTAATAATGAGAATTAGTACTTTTTGGTACAACTTAAGACTTGCAGCATGGAATCATTTGAAGTTCTCTTCTCAGTGCCATGGCTTTTTGAAGTTCTCTTCTCAGTGTCAAGGCTTTTAGAAGTTCTCTTCTCAGTGCCATGGCTTTTTGATGTTCTCTTCTCAGTGCCATGGCTTTTTGAAGTTCTCTTCTCAGTGTCAAGGCTTTTTGAAGTTCTCTTCTCAGTGTCAAGGCTTTTCGAAGTTCTCTTCTCAGTGTCAAGGCTTTTTTTGAGGTTCTCTTCTCAGTGTCAAGGCTTTTTGAAGTTCTCTTCTCAGTGTCAAGGCTTTTTTTGAGGTTCTCTTCTAAGTGCCATGGCTTTTTGAAGTTCTCTTCTCAGTCTCAAGGCTTTTTGAAGTTCTCTTCTCAGTGCCATGGCTTTTCAAAGTTCTCTTCTCAGTGTCATGGCTTTTTGAAGTTCTCTTCTCAGTGTCAAGGCTTTTTGAAGTTCTCTTCTCAGTGCCATGGCTTTTTGAAGTTCTCTTCTCAGTGTCAAGGCTTTTTGAAGTTCTCTTCTCAGTGTCAAGGCTTTTTGAAGTTCTCTTCTCAGTGTCAATGCTTTTTTTGAGGTTCTCTTCTCAGTGTCAAGGCTTTTTGAAGTTCTCTTCTCAGTGTCAAGGCTTTTCAAAGTTCTCTTCTCAGTGCCATGGCTTTTTGAAGTTCTCTTCTCAGTGTCAAGGCTTTTCAAAGTTCTCTTCTCAGTGCCATGGCATTTTGAAGTTCTCTTCTCAGTGTCAAGGCTTTTTGAAGTTCTCTTCTCAGTGCCATGGCTTTCTGAAGTTCTCTTCTCAGTGTCAAGGCTTTTTGAAGTTCTCTTCTCAGTGTCAAGGCTTTTTTTGAGGTTCTCTTCTCAGTGTCAAGGCTTTTTGAAGTTCTCTTCTCAGTGCCATGGCTTTTTGAAGTTCTCTTCTCAGTGTCAAGGCTTTTTGAAGTTCTCTTCTCAGTGCCATGGCTTTTTGAAGTTCTCTTCTCAGTGTCAAGGCTTTTCGAAGTTCTCTTCTCAGTGCCATGGCTTTTTGAAGTTCTCTTCTCAGTGCCATGGCTTTTTGAAGTTCTCTTCTCAGTGTCAAGGCTTTTTTTGAGGTTCTCTTGTCAGTGTCATGGCTTTTTGAAGTTCTCTTCTCAGTGTCAAGGCTTTTCAAAGTTCTCTTCTCAGTGCCATGGCTTTTTGAAGTTCTCTTCTCAGTGTCAAGGCTTTTTGAAGTTCTCTTCTCAGTGCCATGGCTTTTTGAAGTTCTCTTCTCAGTGTCAAGGCTTTTTGAAGTTCTCTTCTCAGTGTCAAGGCTTTTTTTGAGGTTCTCTTCTCGGTGTCAAGGCTTTTCAAAGTTCTCTTCTCAGTGCCATGGCTTTTTGAAGTTCTCTTCTCAGTGTCAAGGCTTTTCGAAGTTCTCTTCTCAGTGCCATGGCTTTTTGAAGTTCTCTTCTCAGTGTCAAGGCTTTTTTTGAAGTTCTCTTCTCAGTGTCAAGGCTTTTCGAAGTTCTCTTCTCAGTGTCATGGCTTTTTGAAGTTCTCTTCTCAGTGCCATGGCTTTTTGAAGTTCTCTTCTCAGTGCCATGGCTTTTCGAAGTTCTCTTCTCAGTGTCAAGGCTTCTTGAAGTTCTCTTCTCAGTGCCATGGCTTTTTGAAGTTCTCTTCTCAGTGCCATGGCTTTTTGAAGTTCTCTTCTCAGTGTCAAGGCTTATGTCGCTATTTTTATTAGGAACCTAAAACCAGCCTTTCCTTTGGGAATAATATAAAATTTGGAATATCTACAAAATGACTATAATTACTAAGGTGTGGCTCATTAGAAAGATGTTATTTCTTGGTCATGTGTTTTGGAGTCTGTATTCAAACTGTACAAATTTTAGCATATAAAAAACAAAACTAACAAACTTTACTATCTTTGTTTTATATGCATTCTTGTACTTGTAAAATATATCTGCTGAAGTTTTCACAAATGTTACATGGGTAAAAACATTATTTCAATGTGTTTGTTTTTTCCTCCCTTGTTCATTTTTTCTGGACATTCAAGAAAAGATTCTATCATTGTTATGTTGCCAAATAATTTAGATGTTCTAGAAATTTCTGGGTGATTTCAGTTTTTCTCTTTTTAATTAGTTGTTTTTCTTTATATTAAAAAGTTTATAATCTTGCCAACAGTAAATGTAGAAATGAATTTCCTTAAACTTCTTTCTTTCTTTTTTAAATTTTTTTATAGGAATGAATTTCCTTAAACTTCTTTCTTTCTGTTTTTAATTATCTTCTCTATTCTTTTTTTTCTCCTTTATTTTCTAAGAATGTCAAAATGCTTGTTAAAAAATTGACATGCTTTGATAAAAAACTAATTCCTTCACAAAAAAGAAAAAAGAAAAAATATTAATCAATTTTCATCAAATTTCTGAAAAGAGAAATTCAAGTAAAATTTGTCTAAAAAAAAGGAAATCACTTTCTGTTCATAGTGACATTTTTTGTATCATTGTTTCTTAAAAGCTTTTTTTGTACATGGTTCTCTTAAATACAAATAATTTTTAAACAGATCTATTTGACCCATAAAAGTGATTCTAACAGGTACTATCACCCTGGGCAAAGTGGACCTGGGAGTAATGGCATTGAGAGAATACTCCACACTCCCAAGGTCTCTATAACAGGAGCTTCACTATCAGATGCAGTTTAGTGTCATACCCAGTGGATATCTTTTGGGGAAGGAGGTGGGGGCTTACCCCTCTGCAGGGAGATACACTCAGTGTATATTAAGCTCTGTTGACAGGGAGGGTTTTAAAATTGACAGTGTATTTGGCACTAAAAATTTTCCAGTTTATTTATCTGTATTTTTTTTTATTTTAGTCATGTAAGCAAAGATTTCAAAATTAAATAATTCCATTTTCATAGAAAAAATTTTTTTAAAAAATTAGATTTTTCTTCTATTCTTCCTTTTTGATTATATAAATTTTATGAAAATTGATTAATAAATGACTTACTCTTTGTCAATAACCATCATTAATTTTTCTTCTTGATGATCAATAAAATCTTTTCTTTTCCATTTTTCTCCCTTTTTCTTACATTCTTCATTTTTATTTTCTTTCTCTCTTTATCTTTTCTTTTGATTTCCTAAAACACTTTAACTTGATTCCCCCATTCTCAATACAAGAAACTCCAAAAGCACAACAACTAAAATGAAAAATAGCAAAATTGAAAAACATTTCAGATTCGAAAAACTCAGGGAGAAATTTTTTTAAAAAGTCACCAAAATTTGCAAGTTTTTTTTCTTTCTCTTTTAAAATTTTTTCGACAAATTTTTTAAAGAAAGTATTTGAAAAAGTTTCAAAAGATTTTTTTGTAAGAATAATTGTTTTAATTAAAAAAAATTATCATTATTATTAGTTTTATTATTATTAAGAAGAAGAAGAAGAAGAAGAAGAAGAAGAATGACTTGAATCTTATGAGAAGCAAAATGAAAAACAATGTTTATTTAAAGAAAGAAAGAAAAAGAATGAAAAAGAATTGTTTTCTTGAAAAATTTTTAACAGGATTTTTCTTTAAAAAAAATTGTTTTTATGAAAGAATTTTTCAAGGTCCCTTTTCATAAATTGATTTGTAGCACAACACAAAGATTAAAAGTTTTGGTTTTTAATCATTTTTTCTTGTGACCATTTTTTTTATATAAATATAAAAATACTTAATTTCAATCAAAATTTAAAGCACAAAATGACAATATTTTAATGAATAAATGAATTTAAAAAAAGCTCCTATCTTTCTTCACAAACTTTAAAGAAGTTTAAATCATTGAACTGTGACCTCTGAATTTACAGACTCCTTTCTGTTTTTTAAAATTTGTCTTGTGAAGTTGTCATGGAAACAAAATTGAGTAAATAATAAATGTATTGGTTACTATGACAATTTGTATTCTCAAAAAGAAAAAAGGCACATTCAAAATTGTGTCCACTTTCTTATTTTTTTTAAGGCAACAACATCTTCTTTATAAACTTTAAAATAAAATAAAAAATAGATGTGATATGTAAATATATTTTTTACTTTAAAGAAATCACTGAAATATTCCAGCAAATAAGTTTCCCATGAGTTGTGTCCCTTGAAACAAGTGCAAAAAAAAAAAAAAAGCCTAAAAAGTGTTTTCTTTCCCCAAATTTTTATTTACTTATTTCATTTTTTGTTGCATTCACTTTCCAAGTTTTGGGGTTCTATTGATAAAGTTTTCCCAAGAATGAAATTCACTTTAATACCAACTCAATTAGGTTGTCTTAATAAAACTTTTCTTTTTAGTTTCTTTATAAAAAAAAGAATTATAAAGGAAAACTTTTGCCTTTATATAAAAACGTATTTTTCTGTTTGGCAAAAAATGGGATATTACCTCAAGACATTTTTTCTGTTTGATTTAGGCTCATTTGATGAATTTCTGGATGTTATTTGTAAATTTGTGTTGAACACCAGAAGAAAAAGAAATAGTTATTGTCTGATAATGCTGATCTGCCATCCCCACTCCATTTTCAATTGAATTTGAATCTTCATTTCAATTCTTATCCTCTGTTAATTAAAATATAAATTCTATAAGATGTGATACAATATTAAATTGGTCACTGAAAGTGGCCTTTATTCAAGTTCCTAAAAATACAATGTTCTTATAATGAAAATTCCTCTGTACCTTGTCAATTACACTTCCAGTTGATTTTAATGTGAAAGTTAAATGAAAACTTTCAAGATATTTTTAAGATGATTTATTCAGTTCAGTAAAATTGATCTTGTATATTTACAGCACTTGTAGCATAATGATTATCATCGTAGGAAATAAACTTTGAAATCCAAGTTCAAACCCTGAACAAGACTGTTTGTGTTTCACATTTCTGAATTCAAACTAGTTGTAAACCTAGAGAGGGATGGACCCTCATAGGCTATTCTTGCCCAAGTAGCACCCATAATGGTAAAAAGTAGCACCCCCATGGTAAAAAAAAGCAGTTATTTTTATCATAATCCTTGTTACATTTGGTGTATGAAATTTATATACAAATGTTTAAATTTTATGGGACAGAAATTTTATTATCTTTTTTTGATCTTTGAGGGTAAAATTCAACACTGGAACAAAGCCACATTTTTAACATTCAGTATAGAAAAACTAGTAAACTCCTCCCGTATATTTACTGTTCATTGATATCATTTTTGAAAAAACTTTAATACCGTTTGCATTCCTCTTAACAGAAAAAATTTTTGAAATTAATATGAATAATTTCAGTTTTCAATGCATTTTATACTTACATTCCTATGAATCATTAATTTTCTTTTTTATTTTAACAAAGGATTTTTCTTGCATACGTCAAACACAAACAGTTATTTAGTGCAGTTGGTCTGTTAACGTTTGTAATATAAGCTGTCAACAAAAACCTTTTTGCAAAAGGAAAATAGTTTTTTAAATAAAAACAAATATAGATAAAACTTTGATAATGAATAGAGAAGGTGAGCAAGGGTTAGGGTTAGGAGGTGTGGGCCTCAATTGAGAGAAATTCAATTACTTTAACCTAGGTTAAGAAAAAATAGACAAAATTTTCTTTTGATAAGAAAAGAAAATCAAAACGGATCTTTAGTTTTCTTTTTTAATTTTAACGTTTATACACACGGCTCATGAGGAGGCAGAATGACTTAAGAGTGAAGTTAAGATTTTTACTTCTCTTATCAAATGTGGTTTTTAGCAGTATCTATGGCATGTGAGATAAACATTATGACATATTATAGTGTTGATGAAAGAAATAAGAGAATTATCCTTGTCTTAGATGAAAATTACAGCCAATTATTGAATAATACATTAAATTTCATGCTTTAAGTTAAAAATCTAAAAAGTAGAAAGAAATAAATAAACAACAGGTGAAAAGAAAGAAAGAAAGAAAGAGAACAAAGAGTGGAAAGAAAGAAAGAAAGAAAGAAAGAAAGGGAACAAAGAGTGGAAAGAAAGAAAGAAAAGAGAACAAAGAGAAAGAAAGAAAGAAAGGGAACAAAGAGTGGAAAGAAAGAAAGAAAGAAAGAAAAGAAAGGTGTGAAGAAAGAAAGATAGAAAAGGGAACAAAGAGTGGAAACAAAGAAAGAAAGAAAAGGTTGGAAGAAAGAAAGAAAGAGGAACTGAAGAAAGAAAGAAAGAAAGAAAGAAAGAAAGAAAAGGTGTGAAGAAAAGGTGTGAAGAAAGAAAGAAAGAAAGAAAGAAAAGGGAACAAAGTGTGGAAACAAAGAAAGAAAGAAAAGGTGGGAAGAAAAAAAGAAAGAATTTATTCTCTGAGGAAAATAATAAATTAACTGCACATTTTAGTGAATTATGTTACAAATTTACAAAGAGATGATTGTCCAAAGGTGCTGAATCTTGCCAATCGATAATCTCCTCCTTCTGCATGACAATGCTTGAAAATTCACAAACATCAAGACAAGGGAGACAATCACCTCAATTGGGTGGACAACTTTACCGCATCCTCCATACTCACCAGATTTAGCACCTTCAGACTATCATCTCTTTAACCCCGTGAAAGAAGGTTTATGAAACAAACATTATGCCAGTGATGAGGAAGTGAAAACTGCAGTGATGAAGTGGCTCAAAGAATAGTCAATAGAATTTTACGAGGCAGAGATACATGCTTTCATTAGAAGATAGAACATTGCTATTGAGAGAAATGGTGACTATGGTGAGAAGGAGGGATGTGATCCACAGAGGAGCAGCTTCATTTTGATGTATGATACTTGTTCCTGCATCGGTAATTATTCCTGTACTAAAGAAAAAGATATTACTTTTTGACTCACCCTCGTATAAACACATGACTTGTCATTGTTTGTCATTTCACTGTTTGTTTCTCTGAAGATCGCTCCAGCTGGAGCTGAAAGTACTTGCGGAAAAATTGTCAACTTTTTGAATTCATTCCATCCAAATGTCAAATGACTTATACAAAGACCTGAACAGATCAACAATATGATAGGCAGAAATGAAATGTCAGTCTTATTTAATTAAAACGTTTAAAAGAGAAAATGCTGCTTATATATTATATATGTAGAATTGAAGGAAGTGATTAGACAAATTAGATTTTATGTAGTTTATTTTTTATTTTTCTCGTCTAGTTTTGACCGCAAAAAAAATTGAAAAAAATTTTTTTGGAAAATTAAAAGAAAAGTTTTCAAAGTTGACAAGTCCCAAGATAATAAGCAATGAAAAAAAATGTTCTGGTGATGTGGTATATCGAATTGTTGAATATGTTGAATATATATATATATATATATATATATATATATATATATATATATATATATATATGTATATATATTTCATGTATACCTAAAATCAGATTCTATCCAAATGTTTGGGAAAGAGGTTTATTTAAAGAAAGAATACATTTATACCAGATGAGGAGATTCTTATTTTTTAGTGGAATAATTTTGAGTGATGGTTGAAATATCAGCTGAGACATAAGAAATATTTAGTTTGACAGATGAACAGAAAATTTTTGTCATACTTTATATTTACTGCCTCTCAGAATTGAACGAATTGATAAAACCTCAAATTTGAGTCACATGATTTGTTTGTTTTTTTTGTGTATCAAGATTTCAACAAAATGATTTTTAATTCAGTTTTTGTGAATATATTTTTTGTGCTTTGAAATGTTTTGTTGATTTGTCTTAAATGTATATTATCCCTCTTAAACGGTCTCATTCCATCTTGTTAAAACCCAGAAACTTCTTCAAGATGGTAACACCAATTTCTTGTTCCAAGCCAGTAACTCATGAGCAGGAACCATATTTTTTCTTCTTTAAAAATCATAAAAAATATAAATTAGTAATGTTGTTGTATCAAGACCTGAAACACAGGGAAGTTTATAATGTATTTAGTAAAATTCTTTTTTCTATAAAAACCCTTTTTTCTGGAGTTCAACTTTTAAAACAACATGCCATAAGTTATAAAATTCAAGTCAATCTGATGCTTAAGTTGACTCCTAAAGTTTTAGTTTTAAATATAAATTTTGGCCTGGATTGTCTCAAATCACCCTCACTCTGCTCCATCTTAATGATAAACCAAATAACTTGTAGAATGCTTAATCATTTCAGCAAGCAAATTTATGTTAAGTAAAATTATCAAATACAAAATTTATAATCGAATGGTAAAAAACCTTTAAAATTTGATGAACATTGCACATTATTTTTTCATTTGATAAAACACAGACTTGCCGATCATTTTTAATGAAAATAAACTTTGATTATTTGTAAGCACCATTGACATAGCAATAAATTATTATTTGTTAAGGGTTTAAGTATTATTATAAACCAAACCTACAATCTGTGTTTTGAATGCAATTGTTTGAAACAATGTAGGGTGTAGCATTTGTCCATTTAGAATACATTTTAATTACTTTCTTTTTATCTTAATATTGAACAAATTAAATTAGTTTATTAAACATGAGCAGGAAATAGGTCAACTCTTACTTTTGGAGAGATTTTTCCCAAGTTTAAAATGTTGACTTGTCTGTCACAATTTTTGGTATTCAAATAAACCAAAGGAGATTTTTGCAAAATTATCTGACTGCTGATTTCTTCACATTAAAAAAAAATTTTTTTTCAAGAGTTGATATTCAAAATCATTTTCTTTTCTTATTTTACCATTTGTTGTGTTATGAGAAAAAGGAAGAAAATTCATACTAGATCATTTCTTCCAACAAATTATTCAATTTTTTTCTTAGCATTTCTAAAAGTTTCAGACATTTTTGCTTTAATTTTGCTCATCTAGAAACTTTCTTGGAGATTTTTTTGCCCAGTTGTGGTCAAATCTTTCTTCCCTTGCTTTTTTTTCTGAAGAGTAACAAATGTTTTTTGAAAAAATTTTGATTGTATAGTCATCTTAACGGAAAATAAAACTTTATAGAATTTCAGTTGTTGATTTTCATGAACTGACAAAATAAACTTTTGAGTTTTGACTTGAGTAGGGCCAAAACTTTATTCTATGATGAGTATATAATTAAAACATTTTTTTTGCAAAATATTCAAATCCGAGTAAAAATTAGCCTTTTTTGGCAAACAATCTTGTTTTGTCCATTGAATTTTAAACTAAATTTTTTTTTATTTGAAATTTTCAGTTGATGGTTGAGACATTTTGCTTTAAAAGAAGAAAAATCTGACAATTTTTGGATTAAAAAAACTTTGACCAAAACTTCAACTTTTTATAGATACATTTTTTTTAAATAACCAGGTAAGACATATATATATATAAATTTATTTAGAAAAAATGCACTTTTTAAAAACATTTTTGCTTCTTCCAACTTAATTTGTTTAATGTAAGATCAAATTTTTCTGAATTTGTGTGCAGATAACTCAATAAATCAGACAAAATTGAAAGAATAAAATTAGAAAATGTTATTCAAAAATTTGTTTCTGTTTTTTATTCTATGAGGAGGAAAAAAGTGAAAAAAAAATTATGTTTTAATTTTATTGTTGAGATTTTATCAATAAAAATGTGTTCTCTTATATATCAGTCATTTACATGTGAAATATTTTGAAAAATTCTCTTCTCTTGATGATATTTGGGTTATCGAAAGACAGATATATGACATTTGAACTATGAAAGCAGTGGTATATGACATTTGGACTATGAAAGCATGGTATATGACATTTGGACTATGAAAGCAATGGTATATGACATTTGGACTATGAAAGCAATGGTATACAACATTTGGACTATGAAAGCAATGGTATATGGCATTAGGACTATGAAAGCAGTGGTATATGACATTTAGACTATGAAAGCAATGGTATATGACATTTGGACTATGAATGCAGTGGTATATGACATTTGGACTATGAAAGCAAGGGTATATGACATTTGGACTATGAAAGCAGTGGTATATGACATTTGGACTATGAAAGCAATGGTATACGACATTTGGACTCTGAAAGCACTTTTTGGTGAGTATCAATTACTTATTAAGTAATTTCCTTCTTCAGTAAAACTATAGAAACAATAGTGTATGATATTTGGGTTTTAGAAAGACTAGGGTATGATGTTTGGATTATGGAAGTATAACATGAGGGCAGATAATATTACCATTTATACAAAAATTGCAGTTGAGGTTGTTGAGTTCTGTTGCCTCTTGTTATATTAAAAGGAAGAACAAATGAAGATATTGATAGTTTTCAAAAGGGAAGTTTTTAAAACAGTTTAAGACAAAGTTTTCCTTAGTGCTGTGAGTAATAATAGAAGAAGGACAGTTGTAAATAGTTGAGCAGGAATTTAGCCTTCAGCCAGTGGTCCAGTTGATTTTAGGAGAGGAGTAAAAGGTGAAAGAATGGTCTCCTAAAGAAACAGTAGTCAAATGTTGAATGTGCTCTCTCATGTTGAGATGTCCATCTGTCTGCTGCTGGAATCGGCCCAGGTAAGAGAGAGAGAATGCGCTCTCCTTATTAAGGCTGGTCTGTCCTGCTGCTAGCAAGTGAGGATAAAAGAGGTTGAGGGAGCGATACACAGCCTTTTATGTTGCCCGGGTCATCTCCCCGGGCAGAATGGCATCAGTCATTCTCATTGGACGAAATATAAAAATTCGAAACTCCAACGGCCAAAACAATTCCTGCACTAAATAATAATTTGAAATTCTTTCTGCTACAGAAGCATTGATATATGACATATGGGTTATAGAACGATTAGGATATGACATTTATTAACATTGTATAATCATAAAATCAGATGTTGATTATTGTGAGTTTTTCAATTTTAAATTTGAAAAATATTTGTAATTTTGTTTGTAATTATTATTATCATTAGAAAATATAATTAAAGATTGAAGAGTCATATATTTTGTGGTTTATTAATAATACTCTAAAATCTAACTGAAGATTATTATTGAAGAAGAAAAATATCGTTGTCATCTAAATTATTTAAATCTATTTCCTTTCTGCTTATTGAAATTCAATTTTATCTTAAATAATTTTGCCAGGAACAGAAATAAATTTTTAAAAAGTCAACTTGTTGTTTGATTAAAATAGAATCTATAAATTATTCAGTCGAGTGTTTTGGTCTTTGATGTTTTGATCTTTAAACATTTTGATTAGTGCATTCTCCAACATTCATCATGTAGCTGTAATATCCGTTTGTATTTATCCAACCTGCTCTACCACAGAGAGGATGTGACACAAGGTCAATTTTCAAGTAGAGTACAGCTGGTTTGAATTTAGATTTTTCCTTCGAGTCAAGTTGCCTGACAAAGGTTAAAGAACTTAGTCTGTCCGAATTTTCCTGTAGTTGAAGGAAGAACAGATTGATTCATGCCTTTCACAAGTGCATTAACACAAAGTGAAACACAGTCTCATTCAGGATTTGAAGTCTGTTTGCATATTTCATTTCCTAAAACAATAACTATTATGATAATCATGTTCATCTTTGAGAAGCATTGAACATAATCCCGAATTCTATTGATAGTTTCTTTGATCTAAAAAGATCAAACATTCCTTACACAGTTAGAAGAAATTCAAAATAGAAACTGTCATAGATTTTAGCAACAAAAGATCATGTGAAAATTAAAAACCAAAAGCTATTTTATGCTTCTTGATATGATAGACACAAGCAGAAGGTTGGAGATTATGTTGGCTGAAGCAAGAAAGATTGGCATACTCTCATGAATTACTGATGGAAAAACTTTTAGACAGAACTCGTTCCAATATAAATTTAAAGACCCAAATATCCAATTTTCATCAGGTGATAAATATAGGCATTTTATCAAGAGACATAAAACAAAAAACTCAATTTATATATTGTAAACGGCCTATTTTTACTTTATGGGGAGGAGAAGTTTTCTTTCTGTCATTTGTTTTGTTTAGTAGGTTCGTGGTTCATAGATTGTGAATTGTTGTCATTGGTGATTGTTGGTTGTTATAATATCTGATTCCATTTGTTCTTCTTACCCCATTTAATTTGTTAGCTTCTTATTTGTCTATGAAGGCCGCAAAAAAATTGTCGAAGGAAGGAAAGTGATGAAGATACCTTTTAACTCAAAACTTTATTTCTGGGTTCATTGACCATTCTGTGGGTGTGGAAACTCTTTCTGAAAACAGTATAGTCTCCCAGAGAAGGTGTTAAAATATGTCATTTTCAGTGGTGGTGAGTTAAAAGTCGGTAGTCAAGCCTAGTGAGTGTCTTGGTAGTTTTGGTGGTGTCTGCTTGTTGCAGCAGACACAGCCTGCTGCGAAGTCCTATAGCTTGACGAGGAGGTGAGCTACCTTGCAAACAGCTGAGTAGAAAATTTGATTAATTTGTAAATATTTGATTGTAATCATGATCATATTTTCATTGCTTTTCTTTAAAAATTCCACTTGTTTTACAACTATTTGTTTACAGTAATATATCAAGTATTCCTACCAAATACGAATGATTTGGACACAAGTGTATGGTTTCAAGTAACTTCTGATAATAATAATAATCCTTAGTAAACAATTATATTTTAATTGCATAACAACCTGTCTAGGGTTAGTATATGTCATGAGGTTAGGGAATTGCACTTATTGTATATTCATATTTCAATATTTTGTGCTGTTGTTTCTTAAGATTGTTTTTTTTTTCCACATGTTCTATCAACTATAAATAATTTTTAAACAGATTGATTTGACCACAGGCAAGACCCTAACAGATACTACCATTCAGAGTAGACCTGGGAGTAATGGCAATAAAGAGGTACTCCACACATCTCCTGAACTAAAGTTTCACCATTAGATGCAGTTTAGTGACATAACCAGGACACCTCTTTTTTGGAGGTGGCAGTGGGGTGGGGAGCCATTCTTCTTCGTAGAAGATGAAGGCAGTGCATTCTAAGTGCCACAAACAGATTTGAACTTAGATTTTGGATACTTGATTGATTCATTTAAAAGATTTGATTAAACTTTGTAGATGAAAAGTATGGAAAGAAAAACAATGAACCAAGATTAATTTGAAATAAATAATTCTCAAACACCAACTTGTATTTCAAAGACAACTTTATTTAAATTTTCAACATTTCATCTGAAAACAATTTTTAAAGATACACAGAATGTGACTACAGAATCTCAGAGAAAAATTTTACATATTCCATTTTTAATCATCTTTTTTTTTCGTGTTCATGTTATGGCTGATATAATATTAGTGTCTCAATTCAAGAAAAACCCATAGTTTGTATTTGGGTGCATGATCTTGTGATGTAATATGTATGGATATGACTTTTGCAGAAATTCAATGTATGCCTTATCTTCGAGGCTGTGAGAGTGTCAAATCTACCCCAACAACCTGGCTGAAAAGCAGATTCTTCATCTTTGGCGTGCCAGAAAACAACATAATACTTCAAATTATGGATAATACTATGATCATTTTATTGAAGACAGTTATGGCAGACATCTTTGCCACAAATTTTTCAATGATGCTTGAAAGCGTGTATAATTGGGATTGGCAAGGAATTGGTTAAAGTGTGATACTATCTACAGGAAGAGAAGACTTTTTTCTTGGAAAATGTTCTAACAGTCCAGTAATATGGGAATAACATGAATGAGTTGTTAAAGACCTTATGTTCTAGATTGCCTGAAATAGACTTTCTGAGATCTTTCAGTCCAATGTCCGAAAATAAAATATGGGAATGAAACCATTCTAACTAGATGTCTATTTTCTCAATTACTGAAATGGGGCAAAAAAGTGCATACCTACAGATTTGGTATCCCCCCACTCTAAATATATTTTAAATATATTGACTAGAAGGATGGAAAGTACTTAGAATTTGGTAGGTAGTAAAACTTAAAAATATGTAGGAAGGGATACTTTTGTATATTTAGATAGGATTCATATATATATATATATATATATATATATATATATATATATATTTCTCCTCCCTCCTTTACAGCCAGGATGCAACACAAGGTCAATCTTTAAATGGTGTACAATGATTTGAATTCAGTTTTCCTTCTTATAGACCAGTTGCAGTACCAAGCCAAGTCTGCCCTACTATTTATTCATAGTTTAGGAGAATACGATTCATGCCTTTCCTAAGAGTATTAGCATGAACTGAAAACAGCCTCATTCAGAAATTGAACATGGCTTGTCAAGTCTATTTCCTGATAATAATCATTACAGCAGAGTAATATATATATATATATATATATATATATATATGGGAAAAACTGGAAATAAATCAGACTGCATGAAAATGT
>CAUZXS010006215.1:25000-32500 GCA_963585895.1 Sepioteuthis lessoniana | reverse complement strand
CTTACTGTGAGTTAAAAGATTATGTAGCCACTTTAGCAGACGATTACTACCACTCTGAGATTAATTCTCACCGAGTGCTTTACAAATATTGTCTTGTGTCAGACTAAATTTAATATATATAAACTGCAACTGTAATGCAATATAAAAGAAAAGCAGATTCTTCAGCAATAAGCACTTAAAGATTTATTGGGATTAACCTAATCTGGCATAAGATCAGAAATAGTGAAAACTGAATTCACTGTACTAGTCATGGCCTGTGAGATTTGCTTGCTAATAATCATATTATAGCAGGAGGCCAAATGGTAACAGTACATTAAAGTGGCTTCTTCCATATCTCATTTCTCTGTAACTCATTACTCTAAACAAATAAAATTAACAAATGAATCCTGCCTGGATTGGAACCTCTGACCTTGGAAGCCAGCAGGCAAAAGATTAACTACACCAGCAGGCTGATGCTTTTACAATGTGTTAATATTAACTTTTTATATGAGTAAAGTTGGCAACTGTAGTTGAGGGTGACCTGAAGACTCCCTTTTCAATAGCTATTACATTGAGGTGTAGTGGAGGGCACTACCCATTTCCCTGGATTGCTCCACTTTACCCCTTGATATGTACCTTATAATGTGGAGTATTAAAGGAAGGAGGTATCAAGTACCATTTTTTTGAGTCTTTGGTATGACTCGACCTGGGATTGAACCCTGGACTCCCAGGCCATTGGCAAACACTACCCAATAGGCCAATATATATCTCAGGCAAAAATGCTGAACCATATGAAAAATAGTAATTTTTGATGGATACTATGCTGATATTAAATGAGGCGCTTGTGGTATAAGTTGTTGTAGGAAATGAACATGGCAACCCGAGTTCAAATCCTGGACAAGGCTGTTCATATAATACCCTTGGGAAAAGAATAATGCATCCAACTATATACCTTTTCAGGTAAATAGTAGAGGCAAACTAAACTCTTTCCTCTTGGTAAGGCAACTAGTCAAGGAGAAAGAAAATTCTGAATTTCAGCCTGTTAATCTCGGCTTGTGTCGCATCTGGCTCATGGAAGAGAGTTTGGCTAAATACATACGAGAAGCTGGGATTGAAATATTGTTTTACATTTTATAGGTTACTAACTTGTTCTGAAAGTTTTCTTGAACAGGAAATCATGATATCTTGGTCGAATGAGGATGACCAGTTGATTGAATATAATAATTTGCTGACTTTATTATCAAAAACTAAGTCGTCGTCATCATCATCATTATAAAAAATTGAGAAAACATTTAAGCAGCAGAGGCAGTAACAAACTGAAAATTTATAGAGAGAGAAAAAAAAAAAAAAAAAGAAAAGAAAGGAATTTGGAAAATAAAAAGAAAATCTTAAATTGACTTTGAGATCAATCAAAGCTATTTTTGTATGCTTGTACAAGTTGACACTAGAGTTGAAAAAAAAAAGAAAAAAAAAAAGTAAGAAGCAAGCAAATGGTAAAAAAAGCCTAGAACATTTATCTATCCATTCAGATTGGTATTTTCTAAATACATATTTTATCTAAAGAGGTCTTCATAAAACGAGTGATCAATTTTTCTATTAAAATTAACTATAAACTGATCCCCCATTTTGAGAGATCATTTCTAAAGTCCAAAGAGAATGGAATTAACTCAGAAGAGAAACATTCATTTCTGTTGATATTTGATCCCAAAATTACAGATACTCTTATTAAAGTGTGTTGAGGATGAGATTATAAGTTCTGTAGAATTTTTTTTTTTGTTTAATAGAAAAATATGGATTCCCTACATATTTAGGGACATTCATCAATTAAAAAAAAACAAAACAAAAAAAAAAAAAAGCATGCAGAAATTCTGCAACCAAAAATTGAAGGATCTCAATAACTTAATTGTAATATAAAATTAATTTCTCACTTTGTGTCCACATGACTTTCATTATGTTGGAAAACTATTTTTAAGTCATGTTTTCCATCTATTCATTCAACTTTTTTTTAATAAAAAGTATGACAAATATTTGATGGCATATAACTTCACCATCCCATTTCAGCAGGAAATAAAACATTAAAGACATTGTATTATTATTATTATAATAATACTGCTTCTTATATAATACCAGGGGTGAGAAGTACTTTCTTTTCAGCCATTTTCTGGTCAAGAAAAATATTCTGAATGTAAGAACCACTTATAATGCCACAGCCAAAAGTAGAAAGTGTATGGTAGAGGAATTGAAATTGGGAGGGGGGATTGGTTGGAGGGGGATGGGGTGTCATTATGAGATTAAGGGGGAAAAAAAAACAACAAAAAAACCAAACAAACAATCAAAAAACCCCAAATAAACAAACACTTTGACTCCCGACACTTGATCAGTTCATTTTTATTTAAGATACCAATTCCCTACATCAACTGTAACTCAGACTTTTTTGGAGAGAGCACAAAAATAGTAAAAAGAGTTTTGAAAGTTATTGGAAGTGGAATTGATCCTTCCTTAGTGTTAATAAAAATGATCCCATGCCAAAAATTGGCTTAGCCCAATAAATTGCCATTTTACTCAACTAACACAGTTTGTATTGTTGCCTTCAGCTTTTGAGAAAATCATGAATAAATAAAAAAGAGTTCTATTGTAGAATTGGAACACATTGGTTGTTTAGGGGTTGAAGAAGGAAGTTAACTGAAGAAGTGATTCATTTATTATCTTCTCTATTAATAACCAATTCAGTTGGGAATTATCTTGCCAAAGTTGATCTTATGAAAAGAAATTTTTATTCTGTCTTTTCAGCAGGTTTTTTGGCAAGGCTGAAATAGATGATGTGAGAAAATCAACTCTGACCTGGTTACTTTATATATGATGATGATGAATAAAACCTGAAATTTATTAAGTGTAGGAAAGATTTGCTGAGCTTAAAAAATTTGGTACCAGTTCCTTTTGTTATGAGCTACTTTCACTGATGATACCAAATTTACAGCGTGTTTAATTATTGTTCAGTGCTCCTATATTTATGCCAGACTACACTGAATAAATATCAGTAAATACTGATGTAAGTGTTTCTTTGATGGTAATTGAGAAAACATTTTATGCTGGATCAATAAGAGCCAATCAACAAATAATACCCATTTAAAAAAAAAAAAAAAAAAAAAAAAAAAAAATGCGTTATGATGTATATAACACTTAAAAGACATGAAATCAGAGTTGACTGAAAGTTGACCTTTTTTTCTTTTTTAAAGCAAAACTGAAATATGCAGACCTGGAAGATTATGTCACGATCTTCATCCTCGACTTGGCATTGTACCAGGCTTATATATATATATATATATATATATATATATAAAAATTAAAAAAAAAAAAAAGAGGGGAGGGGGAAGGAGAGGTAATTTTTAAATTTTTTTTATAGATAAGATGGGGAGGGAAGAACAGGTGGTTAACAAGAAATAATGATCTGATAGAAAAATAAATACAAAAATTTTTTGTTTTAACTGACAGATACAGGGATAAAAAGTTCTAAGGTTTCAGCCTGGTACTGGCCACTTCTCTTAAAAAAAAAAAAAAAAAAAAAAAAAAAAACCCACAAACTTATAATCCAATTACAATACTAATTTGAGTAACAACAACACATTAGCTTTTTTCTGAAAGAAGGTGAAATCTGAATGTCTCATTATGAGACATTTTGTGCAATCAATTGCTGCTGCAGCTGTTTGTGCATATTTTGGGATGCTACCAATGATTATATTGCAGACACAAATGTCTGTCAGGGAGAGGAGGAAAAAAAAAAAAAAAAAAAAAAAAAAAAAAAAAATTTTTTTTTCTTTCATTTTTTGGTGCTGCCAACACTGAAAAGTGTGAAGAGATGAAAGACTAAATGGAATGCCTTTTTTTTGGTAAGTGAGCAACATTCTGGAAATTTCATGGCAGCATTGAAATCTATTGAATTAAGAAGTGGTCGTTCCTAAAAGAATTCAATTCTTCTTCCTCTTTGGATGACAAAAATTTCAATTTTTTTCAGCATCATTAATGATTAAATGAAATTTGTTACATTCAATCAAGCATCCCATCCCCATGTCACAAAAATATGGAGGATGAGAAAGGAAAAACGGCTACCAAAATAAACCCTTTCATTAAAATAGTACTACTTCTATCCAATAATAGTTATACTTAGAATTTGAAATTATATATATATATATATATATATATATATATATATATATATATATATATATGTAACAACTATTATGGAACAGAAGTAGAACTTTAGTGTTTTACTTTTTTTTTTTAAATATTGTAATTAGTAGACAAAAATAGTTTTGAAGGAGGTGGGGGGAATATTAAGTGGGTGTGTGTGAATAAATTGAATATTCAAAAAGTGTTTAGTAGTCAATTTCTGAATTTCTTTTTGACTGAATAAAAAGATGAAACTGAAATACTAAAACAGTTAAAGAGAATTGAATAATTCAGTTTCATGATTGAAATATTTTAGAATAACTCTAGCCATGACCTCTACTCTCAAAGTTTAACAGCAGAGAGAGAGAGAGAGAGAGAGAGAGAGAGAGAGACACACACACACACACACACCGTTCAAAACACACACACCTAATCCAAATTTTAGATTTGTCATACCTCTCACCATTGTACGGACCTCACCTGTACAGAGATCAAAACAAATCTGAATTAATTTTGTTTTTCTAATTTATCAAAAGTGGTAATGAGTTACCACAACAAAAATGTTCAGCTATAGCTCTTCTTTCTGGTTGAGGCTCACAGCTTGTTGAATTTATATATGACTTTTAATTAATGAATTTTAATGCCCCTTACCCCCAAATAATGTTTAGAAGCTGCTTTTATTTTTTACAGCTTAATTCTCAAATTTATAAGAAATGTATTAGAGATTTTTATTGATTCAATCAGAGATTTATCTAATACATTAAAATTGTTTATATTTTATAAAACAGACAAAAATCTGCAGATAAAAAAATGTTATACATATATTTTGTTTGTATTACTTCAGAGTGTAAATACTACACATTAATATAGGCTGGAGTGTCAGGGAGTGACATTTTCATCTTAGGCAGATATGCTGATCCAGATTTTTGATGGGCACTATGCTAGTAAAACACAAAAGTTTGGAAAATGAAAAAGAAATTCAATTATAAATTGTTGGGGTAAAAAACAAAATAAAAAAGATTAAAAAAGAAAAGAAAATACTAACTTTTAAAGCAAGCAAAAAACAAACTTAATTATAAATGTTTTAGAAATTAATGTTTAATTAAAAAAATACATAGTATTTATTATAAAAAACCAAAAATTAAATAATACTAAAAATTATAAAGTCAAAAAATTATCCATAAATCCGCCAAGCAGAAAATAAGTCAGCCATTTTAAGAATTCCTGAAAATCACCAAATTAGGTCAGCTGACATGACTGACTGGAGACTTTTTCTTTTCAACAACCAATTTGATATGTCCTACTTTGATACTGCTGCTTCCACCCTAAACTCTCAATGGAAGGCAGTCAAATATTTTTTGATTAAAATGACATGACCTTTAACACTTGAATGAGTGTAAACTAAAAATACACTAAACTCTTCATTTCAATAATTTAAGTTGAAGAAAAAGAAGAGTTGAATGAATTATGTGGGAATTTTATAACCCTTACACAATTCTTACACTCACAGCAGGTAAAGACAACCTTTCTTTTCTTTTTAAATAAATCAAACCCCACATTTCAGATATGTCTATAAAAGTTTTGAAAGGTTTCTAATGTAATAGAGGAGATATAAAACCAAAAAGCTGCTTTAAAATTACAGGACAGTCAACTTCAATACAGAAAGACTGATGGCATAGACATCACAGAACCTATTTGAAGTCATTCATTTTGGCTATGTTTTTCTTTCATTTTTTTGTTGCTTTTTGATATTGGGTTGATAGATTCTTTGACCCTTACAGCAAGCAGCAGAATTTGGGCCAGAGAAAGGAGAGAGAAAAAAAAAGAAAGAAAAAAGAAGCCCAAAGAAGTTTATTTCTGATTTACACATCTAACTTTGAATGATCATAGACTGTAAGGATCAGAGGGTTTTGATAAAAAGCAACAAAATACCTTCTTGATGAAGAAAACATTTCAAACAAATGTATTATAACTTTCCTATTTTCAATAAAATGTTTCACAATGATAGCATCATAAAATTTAAGCCATGACATAAGTAAATTATTCATATATTTAGTGTTTTATATAAATATAAATAAAATTTTTTGTTATGACCTTGAGAAAAAAAAAAGTTATACAAAAGATGCCATTTTGACATGCAGATATTTTGTAAAATAACAGAATAGTCAATAAAAAGAATACACAATGACTACTTTTGTTTTTTCCCTCCCCCAAACATGTCTAAATAGATTCACAGCTAAACAAAAAATAATTTTAAATTACTTTTTAAAATAAGAATTGCATAGAGTCAGGAAAGAATTGTAGGAAAAACCAATTCATAGGTCTGTCAATTGTTTTACTTAGAGAGAGTTGTCATTTATAAAGACAGAAAAGGGAAATTGCTATTTGTTTATAAATCAGAAATTTTTGAACAAAGACAATCAACTTATTAGATCCAACAATAATTGAATCAACTGAAGTTTTTTTTTTTTTTCAAAACTCCAAATCCTTTCTTCATGGACTCTGCCCTGCCATAACGAAAAGACATTACATCTTTTCAAATTTAAAGGAAGAGAGAAAAATGGATTGTGTAAGAGAAACCTAAAAAGTAGAACAACATTTTGAGGTTTAAAAAGTTTCATCAATCACTGTACACTTTGGTCCAATGTGGGAGAGGATTTTGATTCAAATCTGAATTATTTTCATTCCCATCTTTCTTCTCTCTCTAATACTCTTATGGTGTTAGATGTATAGAAATTTTGATTGGGGATAATTAAAACAAACAATCTCATTTGTTTTAACAGACAACAGTTTTACAACTGCCATAATGAGTTAGCAATATTAAACTGAATGATAATTTACATGTAACATAAATATTCCATTTGTTTTTCTAAATTATATCTTTTTAATGTTTAACTTTGCTTTCCTTGTTAACTATCCAAATAAAATTAAAACTAAACTAAAAAAAAAAAAAAAAAAAAAAAAACTAATGCTGTAAAAACTTTAAAAGGTATATCAAAAATATGAGGCCAGATAATAAAACAAGTAGGAGGGGGGGGAGACAGAGGGTTAGTAGTCAAATGTTGACCCCCCCCACCTTGCAGTAGAATTTCATTATACTGCTGATATTGTTAATGTCCATTTGGCTGACGTCCTGACAGATTCAAGTGTCTAGTGGTCAAGAAGTTAGATATCTTTCTTTACCATCTCATACACTGCTGTCTATTGAATTTGTGCTGAATAGAACAAGATTAGAGGTATCTTTAATGTGCAGATGACTCCGTCTCCTCAATGTTGTTAATTTTCGTGTTGCTCTCACCACCATCTTCTTCTTCACTGTCTTCTTCATCCTCATCCAACTCCATCAACTGTTTG
>CAUZXS010006215.1:5000-22500 GCA_963585895.1 Sepioteuthis lessoniana | reverse complement strand
ACTGCCTTCTGATATCTTCAACACCTCCTTTGCTATCTCACACAACTTCAATTTATAAAATCGTCCAAAAAATAGTTTGTGGAGTGTTTTGATGTTTTCTGGGACAACTGCCAAATTTGGACGACCTGAGCATGCAGCATCATTTGTGTCTGTACGACCACGTTTAAAGTCAGCATACCACCTCTTAACCGTTGTTTCCGACAGAGCAGAATCCAAATAACACTTATTAAGCCATTGCTTTGCTTGAACAGTTTTTTCCCCATCAAAAAGCAATACTTTATCAACACACAAAATTCAAATTTTTCCATTGTTTTGAAAATTTGCAACAGTAGCTTCACCTAAATAAGTGTAATTTGTAAACTAATAATCCAATTGGGCTCAAATTTTGATATGTACCATTTAAAGGTTAGTACTTTATAAAAATCATATGGATCTTTTTTATTTGTGGTGCCATCTATATATGTTAGGCCTGGGAGTTATTGAGTGATGTGTTATATATAAATTTTGTAACATCTTTAAGAATTGAGGATAGAAACCAAACTAAAATTATTCCACAAATTTAAATAGAGCAATTCTTAAGCCATGGATGATGAGATTTTGCTTACTACAAAAAAAAAAAAAAAAAAAAAAAAAGCGCATGTGGTGTAACAATCATCACAGAATATGGAATTGATAACGCGAGTTCAAATCCTGAGTGAAGTTATCTGCATTTCATTTTAGTGCTATTGTCCTTGGGAAAGGCATGAATCCATCTAGAGGTAAATAGTAAAGCAGACTGGGTTCTTGAGCTTTGGTTAGGCAACTAATCTAAGAAAAGGAAAACTGAATTCAAACCAGTTTTACTCTGCCCAGAGCAGAAGGGGTGCAGTAAATGCATACAAGTTTTAAAAAATCCATTTTTGTGAAAAGCCAATTAAAATCTTTAATGAAGGTTATCAAAAATAATCTTAGTGTAAGGCAGAAACCTTGGGAGTATTGGTATAAGTGGGGATGGGAGTGGGGAGTAAAAGAGGTATGAAGTCTTGACAATGACGTCCACCTAACTGGCTACAGACAAATGAATATCTGCTAGCTAATAATTTTCAATTGACATGACATGGATCATTTGATAAAGATTTTATAAGTTATCATATTTACCAACCCCTCCGCTCGGGCATGATATGACAAAGTCAATTTTTTAAGCGGAGTTTAACAGGTTTGAATTCAGAGTTTTCCTTCTCCTAGACTAGTTGCCTTACTAAGGCTGAAGAATGCAGTCTGCCCTACTATTTTTCCATAGCTGGAGGGAGAATATTTGGATTCATACCTTTCCCAAGGGTATTAGTGCTATGTGAAATGCAACCGGTCTCGTCCAGGATTTGAACTCATGTACATTTCCTACGATGATAACCATTACACCACAGGCACCTCCTAAGATTTTATAAGTTATTACACGATAAAGTTATTACTTTTACTTTTTATCATCAATGTTTATGGATCGAAAGAATATGAAATCATGGAAAGGTTATCATTCATGTCAGGGAAGGTGTGCCTGGTTTTTACCTGACATGATAAATAGGTGGAGTTCATACAAGTCAGATTGAGTTGCCTAGACTCATATGGAGAGACCAAGATGCAAGGAGAATGTAGGGCTTCACAATAGGACATAGATCAAGAAATGCCTATCAAGCTGAAAAATATGAAAACATTGCTTCTTGGATGAAAGGTACTATTATTTGTAGATTGAAGTGGGATATCTGGCATATTCAGTCAACAAGTCATTTCAAACATAACAAATTGGCATCATAGAGATGAACTATAGCAACAAAAGCCTCTCCATTGCTATAGTCCATAGATAACAGTGTGTGTGTGTGTGTGAGAGTATATATATATATATATATATATATATATATATATATATATATATATATATATATATATATATATATGTGTGTGTGTGTGTGTGCTTGATTAAACAGGACTAATAGTTTATGTCTGTATTTTTGTTCTGTTCAAGTCTTTGAATGAGTCATTTGACTTTTGGATAGAATGAATTTAGAAGGGTGCCATATTTTTTTCTAAGTAATCAAAATAAACATGTTTAAAAGAGGGAATGTCGCACACATGCGCGCACACACACACTTCCGATTTTTGTTTTCGTGAGAATGAAGTAGGAAAAGTTTTTGTGTACATTTCATAAAAAGTAAATAAATCTTTTTTAATCAACATCAATTTGAGATCCATTCCATACAAACTTGTAAAGTGGACGTATAATTAATGATTCAATCAACAAGCATTTCATTTCATGTTAAAATAGTTTTTAATTTGTCAATGGCCGAGACTTACAAACAATTCTAAGAACATTTCACTATTTTACAGCCAAGGGAGCAAGACATTTAAACCCCTCATTACAAGATTTTCTTGAGAGGTGAGGGGGGGAGGGAAAAAAATTAAGGTTAAAGAAAAATTTTCTTATTGTTGCATTTCACATTGAATTATTTTAAAAAGAAATCAGTTGCTTTTGTGAATGAAAAAAGAAATTATGGTGGTTATTATTAATTAAGGAAAGGTACCCGTAGATTGAAAGCTCCAGGAAGACTTAAGCATAATTTGCCTTGTTATCATCCAGTCATTTTGGAGAATTACAATTATCAAATCTAGGCACTAGAGAACCAAGTCATAAAACAGCATCTGTTCATTAGTTCAGAAGAAAGATCAGGATATTCTATGATTGATTTTAATGGCATGTCAACCTGTCTAGAGTTATTTTTACCCGAGGTTTGAAACACTTTTATTGTACATTCACATTTTTACGTAGTTATTTAAGAAGTTTTGCACACAGTTCTAAATCAAATCAAGTATTCCTATCTAATACAAATAATTTGCACTCACTTGTACAATTTCTATTATTTCTATTTAACAATTATACAATTTTAAGTAATTATTTCTGTTTAATAATAGTCATTTGTTTACACACAATTGTTTGGTTTGGTTTTCTTTGTTTAATGGTATATCAACTTTTGTAGGTTATCTAATGCCAAAGCCATCCTAGTAGAAGAACAGTAATAGTACTATTGAACCCATAGCTGGGGTGGGAGTGGGGAGAAAGGGGGATTCATACTACAGTTATATGGTTTCAAGTTATGAATAACAATCTTTAGTAAACAATTATAGCTTCAAGTAACTATTCTTAATAAATATCATTTAGGTATGTGGCATCAAGTATTCCTACCTAATACTAATAATTTTCAAACATTTATTTGACTCATAACAAGTACTATCACTTCAGTGAAGAGTGGACCTCAGAGTAATGGCAATGGAGAAATCCACATTTGTTAAGTCTGCAGAACTGGAGCTTCTACATCAGATGCAGGACACCTATGACATCTGCTTGTTTTTGTATTATTATGGACTTAACTCTCTACCGGGGATACAGTCAGCATATTCTAAACCCCACTAACAGAGTTAAGGACATTTTATGCTGTGTACCCGAGGTGCTTCAAGTATTTCACCAAATCCCACATTAAATTTTTCAGAGTCTATTGTAGCCTCTTCATAAAAGGGGACGTTAATGTTCTCTGCAAGCAACCTATTTGTAGGAGAGGGAAGAAATAGCCTGAAACTAATATTTTTAGGGGAAGATTTAGAATTGACATCAAAAGTTTTAAAGATATTGGTTCAAACTCAAGTGTGAGAATTTTGAATGCTGATTTTCAAAGTAGAAAAAGAGATGCTTCCCAGCAACTAACCAAAAAGTATCAGTTCTAATTGGTCAGACGAAATAAGATTACTTCATTAGGTCAGAATTTTTGGTTTCTTTGTTTAATGATATATCAACCTTTGTTGTTTATGTAATGCCAAAGCCATCCTTGTAGAAGGACAGTAGTGGTACTATTTAACCCTGTATAGCTGGGAAGATAAGGGATTCATACCTTTCAAGTGTGGTCCAAAAGTGAACATAATAGCACAAATGGAGTTTGAAACTTACTACAATGTCATTGTCCAGCATGTTAGCTAGCCACTATGCCATAGGGACCCTCAGTTGACTTTTAGATTTCAATTTAATGAAAAGTTTTTTTCTTTTCTCCCCAGTATGTAGAAACTAGTTTACATTCTTTTTCTATTAACGAGTCAGTGGCACTCCTTACCATACATACAAACTCTCATTTCCTTGAAGTTGATTTTTAAAGTTTTTGTTTTGTTTTGTTTTGTTTAACTTTAAATTAAAAGAAAAAAAAATTGAGACAGTTCTTTTGAACAGTTTCAATTTTAAACAAAACAAAAAACAAAACAAAACAAACCTATGCAGAACTGATAGCTCGTGCTTGGCATAAAGCAATGTTAATGAGCTGCTTTTATAGTCGCAAACCTTTGTAGGTGTGCCCCTCTCCCACCACCATTGTGATCCTGTGCCAAGGTTAGCTTGGCAAATATGTACATAGTGGCATGTGATTACTTGGAAGTTTAGTTTGGCACAGTTGTGTATTTGTATATTTAAATATATTTAGCTAAAATGATCAATTAAATAAAAGTTTGCCGTGTACCTGATAAAATATAAATGGACTTTTCTTCTGAGGCTTTTAAAATCAAAATATCTAGTGTAAACAAATCCTTTTCATCTGCACGAAGAAAAAGTTAATTTTGTTGGCTTCTTTGTTTAATAGCATATCAAACCTTTTGGGTTATTTTTTGCTAAATTGTAAAAGAACAGTAGTATTATTATCTAATTCATAGCTGAGAAGGATAAGAGGGTTCATGCATTTGCCAAGGGTATTAGTCTCAAAGTGAACATAGTAGTGTGACTGGAATTTGAACTTGCCTACTATGATGTTACAATCTGGCATGTTAACCACTGTGCCAGAGAAAAGTTGATCAAGAAAATTATGGTAAAAATCATCAAAATAATTTTTCTAATTCGCTTCCTAAATTGACCATTTGTATTAAATGAGGTTCTTGTTGGTAAAATATGAAAAATATTGACATCATCTTTGTCAATGACGTGACCGAATTGTTTGGATAAGAGTTTAACAGTCACATTTGTAATAGTAAAGATTGATACACTTTAAAAGAAGATATCAAAATCCTAAGCAATCCTATACAGGCTCAATCAAAGCCATTGTCATGAAAAGAAAGACCCGACCCCAAAAAAAAAAAAAAAAAAAAAAAAAGCTACCACCAAATGAGCCTCTTCCTTATTTTTTTTACCTGCCAGACAGTCTCAAATGATAAATACTGGTGCATAGCAACAAGCTCTACTCTGATTCCACCAATAAATTGTCTGCTGCTGCTGCAGCAGTTAGCATATATCCAGTCAAATCTTAAGATCTTTACAGGTTGAAAATTCCTACTCCCTCACAATTAGCAAATGTCATTTCCTCTCTCTCCCCTCAAGAGGTAAGAGGAATAAATTTTTCTGATGTTTTGTGGGGTGTGACCCATATAGATATCAGTATACCTTGCATTCTAAGAAGGTCCCCATATAAGGATGTGACGAAAGAAGTTTTTCATCTGCAGATTAAGAGGTAACAAAAAGTTAATCTTCTGTATAAATTAATTTTTCTTTATTGCTTTCTAAGGTGAGATGGTTGTCTTAATCAAAAGAAATTCTAACCATTATTAGCTGATATTTTCAGTGTGTGTATGTATGTGTGTGTACTATAATAGTGTTACCTGATGGGTTTTAATATTCAAATATGCTTTTGCCATTGTATATTTATACCTAATCACTCCATTACAAGCCGGATGCATCACATGGTCAATTTTTTTAAGTCAACTATAGCTGGTTTGAATTCAGAATTTTTCTTTCTCCTAAACTTGTTGCTTAACTAAGGCCAAAATAACTCAGTTTTTCTGACTATTTATTCATAGCTGAATTCATAACTTTTCCACAAGGGCATTAGCATGAAATGAAATGCAAACAGCATTGTTCAGGGTTTGAACTGTTTGCAGATTCTATTTCTTCTGATAATAACCGTAACATTATGTGTGCCTCCTACTTTTGCCAGAGTAGAAAATATGCTATATCATTTTACCCTCGAGAAAGGCAGGAATCCATTCCTCCTTTAGTTGTCCCATTATGAAAAGCTACAATGGCTGTGAGAGAGAATGGTAAATCAGACACCCATAATTACCTGAACTCGTATAAGCAAAAGTTACTTTTATTAGGGGGAAGGGGCAAGGAAAAATATGAAAGATTAATTTTAACAGCATCTCAACCTGATTAGGGTTATTTTGTGCCTAGAGGTTAGGGAATAATGTTTATTGTACATCATTTGCATAGTCATTTCTGAAAAGTTTTTTTTAACAGTCCTATCAAATACAGATAATTTTTAAACAGATCTATTTGACCCATTGATGGGGACCCTCCCAGGTACTACCAATTCGAGTCAGAGTTAACCTGGGAGTAATGGTATTGAAAGGGTACTCCAAACTCCCTAGAACTAGAGCTTCACCATCAGATGCAGTTTAGTGTCATACCCAGGATATCCATTTTGGGGAGGATTTTACCCCAAATACAAAAGATACACTCAGTGTATTCTAAACCCAGCTGACAGGGTGGGGAGAGAGAGAGGCCTCCTTGTATAATTCTGGATTAACCTTTGTGCAGTATCAAAAACAGGATCAAGCACACCATTTTCTCAATGAACGAATATCTGAAAAGGGGTGAAACAATTGTATGTGTTCCAATAGTTACATAAACAAGTTAATTTGTGAGAGAGAGAGAGAGAGAAATTCAGTAGTAATGGCAATTCAATTTGGCCTGATTGAAGCAAAGATGAAAAGAGTCCCAAGTGAGTAGGCAACACATGGTCAATGAATTGTTCAACAAGAAGAATGAATACTTACAATAATAATCACCAACACTTTCTAGTAGAGTTGATAAGGATGAAAGATGTTGGAGAAGCATGTCAAATGTCAGGGATCCTTATAAATATTTCCCACCCAATATTCTAAAACATTTTATTTTCACTAGACATCCTGTGCCAAGTTAAGTATCATTTTAGACATTAAAAAATCTTGAGTGTTCTCTCTTCCATATAAGGGAAACCAGCATTGAAGTTACGAGGATCATTGAATAAGTTTCCAGACTTTTTTTCGTACGGGCACTTTTAGTACACACATGAAACTAATCCCCTTCGAAGTAATCTTCTCCAGCTGCAATGCACTTGTTGTACCGTTCCAACAACTTCTGGAAGGCCCCATGAAAGTCATCTTGTGTGAGTGTGTCAATGACCTTCATCACAGCCTCTTTTATCTCCTCAATTGTCTCATAACGACAGCCTCTGAGCTAAAGGAATAACCAAAAGTCACAGGGAGCAAGGTCTGGACTATAGGGAGGCTGAGGAACTGTCTTGATGTCCATTTTAGTCAAATAGTCTGTGACAAGCATGGAGTTGTGGACTGGGGCATTGTCCTGGTGGAAATGCCACTGACCTGATTTCAAGAGTGCTAGCCTCTTCTGACGGAATCTCTTCCTGAACTCCCTTAAAACCTCAACATAGTAACCCTAACCCTTTGGCCAATCAACTCGGGTGTATTGACTTCCTTATGCCTCCCACACCTCTTATCATTCCTCACAGACTCCCTTGAATCTCTTATGCCACTTTAAAACTGATGCTTGATTCATGCAAGATGGTCCAAAAGCAATCTGAAGCATTCCATACTTTTCTGTGGCATTTTTTCCAAGTTTAAAACAGAATTTTATTGCATATCATTCTTCTAAAGTGTCCTCACGTCCAGATTGCATTTTTGAAATTCACCAGCTGTGACAATCAGGCTTTAGTAGGGTGTATTCGAATTCCTGCTGTAGCTGTTCATTTGAACCTGAAATCATAAAGATTGGTCAGTCATCTCATAAGATGTATAGCAATAACATAGTGAATTTTCAAGAGTCTACAACAATTTTAAATGCTTGTACAAAAAAAGTCTGGAAACTTATTGAGTGCACCACATAATCTGTAGATATTTGCTAGCTCATAAAGAGAATGTTTTTCATTAAAAATACAATCATGAACGTACAAAGTTAAAAAAAAATGTTCTGTTTTCTGAAGGAGTTTAAATTGACAAAATGTTTGACTTCATAAGAATTTACAAGAACAGTTAGCCTTCTTACCAATAAGCCAAATCACCTATAAAACTGAACTTAAAGTCTTATTTACTGGCTGAAGACATTTCAAGATAAAAATGGACTCCTCTTCAAGGTACGAAAGCCATGCCCAGTTGGAAGATGAATGTCTTATTAGGCATTGTATGTTGGGTCAAGTTAAACTTAGTAAATATTTATGTGTAACATTTAGCTAACTCAGAGATAGAATAGTGGAAGTGAGTAGCAGGGATGAGGCACTATCATATCATTCCAAGAAACACTTATGGCATTTCAAGATAGGTAAGGCTTTAGCTTAAATATTTACTGCTATTATTCAATATTATAATCATGCAATAGAACAAAATGAAACCTCTTGCCCCTGGGAAAGAGCAGGGGGGTACAGTAATAACCAAAAGAACAGTGATGGTATCCTGTTTAATGCCGACAAAGGAGACAATATATATATATATATATATAAAAAACTATTGGAGGTTTCTTTACCATTATAAATACATTTAGATATATTGTCCAGACCAAAAATACATGCATCAAAAACACTTCAGAAGAGACCCAGTGAAATAGAGATTTAGCATAGGTTTATAAAATCAGTTGGTCATATGTTGTAACACAATATTAGTATTTTAAACCCCATCAAATTTTTCAAGCTTATAAGAAAAAAAAAAAAGAAAAAAAAAAAAAAAAAAGTACCAGCAAGTGAAAATGCATTTTTCAAAATTTGTTTTCAGTTTGTGAGTAAAAAGAAAAGTCTTTATTAATATCTATCATCAAGCTAAAACAACTTTCTTCTTGATTTTAAACCAAAAGGGAGTTGTGTAGCAAACAGTGTCTGAAGTAATTCTGGTTTGCTTTTGCTCAATGTTGACAAACATCACACCATTATTCAAGGTACATGCGACCTATGACATCAGCAGCATACATTCACGTAAATCAAACACATGACCAACAAAAGATTCCAGAATACAAGTGATGGGTGGCTGGATAAGTCATGTCGATTTTGTCTTCAAGGAGGAATAGAAAAGGAAGATAATGCTCTTTTCCTGTTTAAAAAAAAAAAAAAAAAAAAAAAAAAAAAAAAAATCAAAATCAAATTCTGGTGTTCCACTGAATTCCTAAATTGTTATTGCCTCAAATCAAGAATCATCACCTGATGTCTGCACCTGAGGTAATGCCATAAGGATACCAAAGTTCCATTTATCCCAGAGGAGGGTCCTGTAACATCCACCCTGAATGAAAGCTTAGAATAATTTCATTGTGTACCCATTTGAACATTGTATGCGTTTGCAAATGACTTGAATTCATTTCGTCGATGTTCATCTATGAAAATAACTTCCTTATATATTGAACTCTGTCCAACCAAATTTTAGGCTACACTTCAAATTCATTCCTTCAAAGTATTGTAAGTTAACCCCGCTTTTTTGTTTTCTAATTAACTGATATTGTCTATATAAATGTATTTTTCGTTTGCCGATTAGATATACATATATATTAGTATTCCTTTCCCTCGTTAAGTTATGTTCTTTTGTTCTAGATTTCCCTTCCTGTATTTATGTAAATAAACCTTGTTATATTTAAAACTTTTAACTTGTGCTGTCTTCTGTGTTTTTGCAAGTGTGTTTATTGGTTGTCTTATCTCGTTTTCATTTGTGCCTTGAGAACGAGCTCCCTTCCCTTGCTTTTCTTTTTGTTTATTTCTTTTTTTACTTAAATCTGGGACCAAAACTTTATTCTTGTTACATAACTGTTTTTGTTGTTCTAATGAGTCTGCACACCTAACAATGTTGAAAAACTTAGTTGTAAGAGAAGAGTCCTTGTGATGTAGTGATGAATATTCTAGACTGTGACAGGATTAATACCCTTGGGGAAAGTATGAAATCACTTAGCCACCCCCACTATAAGTTAAATAGTACCACTGCTGTTCTTCTAAGATGGTTTTGGCATTAAATAACCCATGAAGGTTGATATACCATTAAACAAAGCAACCAAACAATCATAATTGAAATAAATTTTATGTAGTGTTCCATCTTTGTATAATTTAATAACCACCAGCATTGATAAATGGTAGGAATTGTGAATAGAACATTTTCAAAAGATAACCACTTCTAAAATGTCATCTTAGATCTTTTGTGAATTGAGCACGAGAAGAAGGAGAGACCCCCCCCAAAAAAAACCTAATAATAGAAACTAAGAAACTATTTTTGATGACATGAGTTGCTGCCAAGTAGCAGAGATTATTGTTGAGGACAACAGCTTTTTTTGTGGCAAGAGAGAACAATATAGATGACAAAAAAGAAGGTGGAGATAGATATGCAGCTAAGAAGAGAAAAAGATGAGAAGCATCTGCAATAAAGATAAGTATTACCAAAGAGCAAAATCTGTGGGGGGGGAGAGAGAGAGAGAGAGACACACACACACACACAAGTGTATAATAGACAAAGAGGAAGAGTGTATACGATAAGAGGAGAACAGAACTAAGTGTAAAAGGAGAATGCATAAAGACATTGTAAACGGCCTAATAGCAGAAATGATATCTATTTACTTTGAACATCAACACTCGAAGCATGTTGACTAAGGTCATCTTAAGAAAAAGGCATGAAATTAAATACTTTCAAGTTAAAAAAACAAACAAAAACAAAAAAACCCCCAACAAATTGATATATTTGGAAGGCAATAGTTGATTGAACTCTAATGGAGAAATGGCGAGTCTATTATCAATAATTGAATCTAAGTGAAGACAAGAAAAATAAAAGCAGGGAGAGGATAACAAGAAAAGAGGAGAGGTAGATATTGGCTTGAGAAGCAAAATAAGGTGAAGGTGAGATGACAGAGTAGAAGGGTAAGAAGAAAACAAAAAACAACCCCCCCCAAAAAAAAAAAAACCAACAACAAAAAAAAAACAAACAAACAAAAAAACAAACCTAAAACAAAACAAAAAAGTGAGGTGGGAGAAGTGCTTAGAGTGTTAGTATTCATTTTCCTATTGATCTCTGGTGAATTTTGGATCTCAGTCATAGATGTGGGGTAGGGGAATTAAAGAGGTGAGTCTGCCACCAGCAGATGCCATGCAAGTTTTTTTTTTCAAGCAAGAAAATGGAGAGGAGAGCAAAAATGCCAAAGAGTTTTGGGAAATCAACACAATAGACGCAGATTTGAAAACTGCACTCGTAGAGGTATAGAAGGTAAGAAACAAGATACAAAACACCACAAAACAATTTCTTCTCCTTCCACCTCCCCTTTTCGACTGATCTTCAGAAATAGCAGAATATGAAAATGCTACCAGTTAGCAACTTTGAAATAAATGTTTTTAAAGTCATTATATTGGAATTTGCACATAAGACAATTGCTGGATGTGAGGACATGTTTGGGACATGTGGACAAATGATTCAGATCTCAGCTGAAATAACATTTTTTTGTGAATTTAAATGTGCACTGAACATCAAAGAAGTTTAGGGTGAATCAAATGAATGACCCTATCCATTAAACAAGAAGTTGTCAACTTTCTTCTGTATTTAACAAAAACCAGATTATAGAGAAAGATGGTGGATTGATTTTAATGCTATGTCAACTTGTCTAGGGATATTTATGTTGAAGTTTGGAAAATATACATTGGTTGGGTTTCTTTGTTTGATGGCATGTCAACCTTCATAAGATATTTAATGTCAAAGCCATCCTTTTAGGAAGACAGAAGCAGTTTGATTCAACCAATAGCTGAGAGACATACATTGAATGTTTGGATTGACATTTTTCGTGTAATTTTTTTTTTTTTGCACGCTATTATATCAAGTATTCCTATCTAATATGAATAATTTACAAATAAATCTATTTGACCCATAGATGACATCCTAACAGGTTACTACCACTCCAGGTCAGAGTGAACCTGGCATTAATGGCAATGAAAAGGTACTCCACTCTCCTCAGATCTTCAGAAGTGAAGCCTTTCAACAATAGATGAAGTTTAGTGTCATACTGAGCACACCCCATTTTTGGGGGTGGGGGTCTTACTCCTCTGTAGGGGATACTGCATATTCTAAGCCTCCATCAACAGGGTTATATAGAGAAAATATTGTAAAAATAGACTGCCTCAAATTTGGAGAGTTAGTTACATGCCAGACTCAACTATGGCATACTAATAGTTTTCAGAACACATTAAGTATGATTTTAGAGCAGGGTAAGCAATGCTCATTTTCTCAACAGTATTGTTTAATAAATTCATTCTAGATAACTACAATGTAGAATAGTTATTCTGCTAATAGTCACCAATAAAAAGAAATTCAATAAAACCTTCAATGTCTACATAGTATAATTTACTGTGTAAAAAGTTAACAGCAACAAGATGAAAATTGCCTTAACCTTCATTAGTTCAATATTTGCCTTGATCAGGGAATATGGATTAACTATTCTTATTTTCTTTACTCCAAAAATACTGACAAAACCAATTCTTAAGACTCAGATTCACAAAGGAATCTATCACCTTTAGGAAAAAAAAAAAAAAAAAAAAAAAAAGAAAAAAGAAAAAGAGAGAGAAGTAAAAATTAAGATGAAATAAGAATATTTTGCAAATATGATTATTGGCATAATGGTTAGAGTGTGCGACAATGGCACGGGAGACCTGGGTTCAATCCCAGGTTGAGTCATATCTAAAACTCGACAAATAGTACTTGGTTCCTTGCTTAACACTCAGCATTACAAGGTGTGGATCAAGGGTAAAGTGGGGCAATACAGGGAAAGGAGTAGCACCTTCTCCTACATCTTGGTGTAGTAGCTATCGAAAAGGGAGCCTTCGGGTCACCCTCGACTACAGTCGCCAACTTTACTTACTACTTATGTAGGCCACATTTTTTAAGCAATTTTATACATGGATCTCACTAAGAACTAAATCAGGAATTTTGACTTTCAAAAAAGTTATTAGAAAAGAAAAAGTGAGGATAACATATACAATTCATCTCAATATTTAGGTCCACTGTTGTTAAGAAAAGTTAAATGTTTATAGTAGAAAAGAATCATAAACAGATCAAAAATAGTTGGGATAACTAAATTTCTTTGAGAAAAGTTTTTTTTTTTTTTTCACTGATTATACATTTGATAAGGACATAATAAATTGCTATAAATCAAGAATATGAAGAATCAGTTTGATGGTACAAACAACATTTTGCTATAGTAACTGATTGATTTTAACAGCATGTCAACCCATCTAGGGTTATTTTATGCCAAGAGGTTAGGGAATTGCATTCATTGTACATTCATATTTTAATTTTGTGTGTAGTTTCTCAAGGCCTTTTTTTTTGCACACAGTCCAATCAAATATGAATAACTTTTAAACAGATTTATTTTACCCAGAGATGGGAGCCAAATAGGTATGACCATTCCAGGTTAGAATAGACTAGGGAATAATGGAAATAAACGGGTACTCCACACTTGCCAGGACTGGATCCTATCAGATGCAGTTTAAAATCAAACCCGGGAAAATCCTTTTTGTGGCAGATTGAATTTACCCCCTCTGCAGGGGGATACAGTCAGCATATTCTACACCCCACCAACAGGGCAGACTTTTGGAATAAGAAAAGTTGAATGCTGATGATAAATGGGTGGCAGACAGCAACCTGAACCTAAACCTTTAATATTAGGTTTACAAGACAGTTATTTCTTGGGAACACATTGGGATCATCTTGATTTGAGGTGTCTAAATCAGTGTTTATCAAAAACAATGAAGACTGTTTTCTTTATCCCACATGGGTGATTGGAACTAGAATGTAAATAATTTTTGGCACTGTCAATGCCAAGAGATTCTAATTCCCAGAAGTCAGCTAAACCTGTTGATACCAGTTATGGTCTCAGGAAAACATAATTTAAATGGCTATTAACAAGTCAAATGTATTTATTGCTAAAGTTACTGTAATATTTGAAAGCGGTTATTAAACATTTGAGAAATTATATAATATACATCAACTTAAATCCCTATAAGGGATCTAATTGCTACGAAGATTTTACAGTGGAAAAAAATGTGTTAAAACTAATCATTTTATTTCTCTAAAAATAATAAAAATCTATAAGAAAATATGTTCATAAAAGAGTGGTTTGTTTTATGGAACATCAACCCTTGATGGGTTATTTAAAGCTTAAATTAACCATTCTCAATACAAATAATTTGCACACAGTTATATATCAAGTAGTCCTATTGAATCATTTGCACAGTTTTATAGTTTCAAGTATTCTTATCCAATATGAATAATTATCAAACAGATCTATTTTATCCATAGGTGGAGCCCTAATAGGTACTACCATTGCAGGTCTGAGTGGAACTGGGAGTAATAGCAATAAAGAGGTGACTACACTTTCCAAAGCTACACCCCCACCACTGGATACATTTTAGTGTCACATCTAAACTAAGTTTTTTTGGGGGTGGGTGGGTGATAGTTGAGGGGGAGTGGGGGGGGTAACCTTCTGTATGAGGTACTGTTAGTGTATTCTAAGCCTTACCAACAGGCTGGATAATAAAATTGTATATTGCTCATTATATGATAGTATTTTAATATTAGGAATATGATTTTGCCATTGTGGGTAATCCATATCTTAGCTGTAAATATCATGAAGTACTCAAATTTAAACAAGCTTTTATCATTAAGGAAAATTCCAACTCAATACCACTTGATCTATGAATTAAAGTTGACAGCTAATAGACACATGCAAATGTATTTTTCACTATATTCTAAGTGAAAAAAAAAAAAAATAAAACATCTTTTATCATCCAGTTGAAATCATTTAATTTTTATTGAATCCTATGCTTTTATAATGGCTACTTTATTTTTAGAAGAGTTAATTAGAGAATCAAAATCATTCCATTGGCAAACATCAATTACAGCATAAATGAAGTTAATTTTGAATGACAAAAATCCATATTAAAAAAATCTAAAACCTGCTTTAAGTAAACAATTTTTATTTCATAACTTATTTTCTTGTAATTAAAAATAAAATTAAAACTCCTGAAAAGATACTTATAATATTGCTAAACATTTTTAAATTGCTAAAATTGCCAAGTTTTAGGTACATATCTACTTGAGATGAGCAACATAAATGTTTTATTTCGGAGTTATCTATACAAAATATGAAAAGTATTTTATCTACATTTTTAAATAAAGAGAAAAACAGAAATGTGTTTTGTACATTACAAAGCAAATGATACTGGATATATATTCATATATATAATAAAATGCCACCAAGTCCTTGAGAAAGGCTATATAAAATTATTACAGTGGCCTGCAATGTTTTCAAGATCAAATATATAATAGCTGATTATAAGACAAGTTTTGCTCTAATTAGAAAAAAGCTAAGTTACAAGCTCTTACCTGAAATGTATAGAACAGTATTATAAGTATTTTCTTGATGAATTAAACAAATAATGCCAATGACATATTCGCAGAAAGCTCATATTGTACCAGCTGTGTAAACTGAAAATACACAAAAACTATTCATGGAGGAAGGGTCTTTTCAGGCACTTCCTCCTGTGCTCAGCAGCCACCACATCCAGTTTCAAGCACTGGCAGTAGTTGTGGTGTAATGGTTAGCAAGCTAGACTAGCAAACCTTCATGAGCGAGTTCAATTCTCATTGGGTGACCCATTCATATGGCCTTGTGCCACATCTAAGTAGTTAGCAAGAAAGTTTACATCCTACAGGCCTTGGTAGTGCTCTCCCTGCTCTTCACTCAAATCCCCATAGTTCTTTGGAAAATAGTCCAAGTGTGACTGGTATTCGTTGGTGGAAACTCTTCAGTACCTCTTCAATTTTCTTCTTGTATCCCACACTCTGGTGGCTTCCCAGGAAGTTTATAACTACTGACTTCAGTGATTGCCAGGCGGATAGTTCAGTTTCACTCAGTGCTTCATCAAACATTGGGTCCATCATGAGCTCTTATCTGAGGGTCATCAAATACACCAGCCTTGAGTTTCTCAATGCTTATCCATAGGAACTTCTGAAGGAAAGCAAACCTGCTGCCTTCCCTGTCCATTGCCTTCACAAAGTTCTTCATTACTCTTAACTTGATATGTAAGGGTGGAAGCAGTATTTTGTTTGGTTCAATGAGAGGGTGAGACTGAATGTTATGCAAGCCAAGTTTTAACAGTTGTCTTAACAGCCACTCTTACCCGATATAATGTTGGTTGTCAGCCCGGCTGTTCTCGAGACACATAAAACAAGGATACTTTGTGAATCCACCTTGGAACCCTAGGACCAGTCTAACAACCTTCAAATCTCCACAGATCAACTATTTGTGTTCCTGGTAGTTAACAGCAGGCAGCAAATGATCCATGCTGTTTTGAGTTTCTTTCATTTGTACTGAATGCCCAGTAGGGACAGATGAAAAACTATTCCCATTATGTAGAAGAACTGCTTTGAAACTTCTGCTGGATGAGTCAATAAAAAGTCTCCATTCTGTAGCATCATATTCTAAGCTCATTTATTTGATCAATCTACCAATGTTGTTGCAATAAACCAATGATGACTTATCCTGGAATGTGAAAGACTGTCTTAATTCTCTTTCATGGTCTTGATACCAGTAGAACATTGTTCCTGGTGCCAACAGATGTTTCTCTTTGAGATGTGAACCCAGCAGCTGAGCAGACTTCTTTGAAAGGTTCAGGTCTTGAGTCAGGTCATTGAGTTCTGCTTGTGTCAAAGGTACTGGACAGTTGTCTTCTTCTGGCTTGTATGTGTCATCTCCCAGCTACAACAGTCATGTCATTATGTTCAGAATCAGAGCTATATTCCATGTTACCATCTGGTTCAGGAATAGGAAGGTCTGGGCCATATGAGATTAGTCTTATAGCAGAAAGAACATTGGAGTAATGACATGGTACTTGTTCTTGCAATGTATAACAGAACCTGTCAGTATTATTCTTACAGGAATACAAATGTCAAGATGAAAAGAGAAAATAAATCAGCACTCAGCTCATTGTTAACACTTGACAGTACATTAAAATCATATTAAGCTGAGAGATAAGCCCTGCTCCCTCTAAGTATGTGGGTGTTAGCGACTAGGGTGATACACTGTAGTTAGGTACACATACAACATTATATGCTATACTAAACATCAGGCCACCCACAACCAGCTGTGACAAGTAGAGTCCACAAGCTTTTGAATGTGTCATTGTGTACAACTTATGAAGTAGTCAAGCAGATATCAAAAACCAGACCTGACCAAAAACAATAAATGGGATTTTTGAATTCAGCATAAAATGGCATTCATATATCATTTGATAAATCTTTGAAAAAAAAAAAAAAAAAAAAAAAAAAAAAAAAAAAGTTTATTTTATCATACTGGTCAGTGTAATTACAAACTATCTGGCTTCCTATTTTACCACTGAACATTAAATGTTCAGTAGTAAAATGGGAAGCCAGGTAGTTTGTATTCTGACGAGGTTGA
>CAUZXS010006214.1:2500-27500 GCA_963585895.1 Sepioteuthis lessoniana | reverse complement strand
TAGAAAACACTAAAGTAAAAGTACGATCACCGGATGGAGACACAGAATACTTTGACATTGTAGCAGGAGTACTACAAGGGGACACGCTGGCCCCATACCTCTTCATCATTTGTCTAGACTACGTACTTAGAACATCGATTGACAAAATCAAAGAGAATGGCTTCGAACTGACGAAGAAAACAAGCAGAAGGTACCCCGCAAAAACAATTACCGACGCCGACTACGCCGATGACATAGCGATACTGGCAAATACACCTGACCAAGCCGAAACACTTCTGCATAGTTTTGGAACGAGCAGCAGCAAGCATAGGCCTCTATGTTAATGCACACAAAACGTAATATATGTGCTATAACCAAACGGGGGGACATCTCCACTCTAGAAGGAACCCCTCTTAACTAGTTGACAAAATCACGTACCTAGGAAGCAGCGTCGAATCAACCGAAAAGGACATCGAAACGAGGTTAACGAAAGCATGGACAGCTATCAATTATATGGAAATCAGACCTAACCGATAAAATGAAACGCAGTTTTCTTCCAGCAGCGGTCACATCGATACTGCTATATGGATGCACTACATGGACGCTAACAAAACGGCTGGAGAAGAAGCTAGATGCAAGTACACAAGAATGCTGCGTGCAATCCTGAACAAGTCCTGGCAGCAACACCCACAAGACACCAACTGTACGGCCACCTGCCCCCTATCACGAAAACTATTCAAGTTAGACGAACCAGACATGCAGGACACTGCTGGAGAAGCAGAGATTAACTTATAAGAGATGTACTCTTATGGATCCCCACACATGGGCCGCGCAAAAGCAGGACGACCAGCACGAACGTACATTCAGCAGCTATGTGAGGAATACGGATGTTGTCCTGAAGAACGATAAGGGAGGAGTGGCGAGAGAGGGTCAGGGATATCCGTGCTACCAGCGCGATATGATGATGATGATAAAAAAGCCAAAGAAGAATTCTTGAGAAGAATCAAAATTCAAATTATTTAGCTACTACAAAAATACAAAAAGTAGTATGTACTGAAAATTTCTTTATATTAGGATTAGAGGAAAGGTACTCAAAAGTTTTTTTTATTAAAAGCATTTTTTCATGCAACACTCCATCAAAGCAAATAAGAAAAAATTCTCTAAATTTAGTTAAAATTGAAAGATTCAAATTGGGTAAGTAGTTAAAATATGGATATATATCATCATCATCATGTCACGCTGCTAGCACGGATTTCCCTGACTCTCTCTCGCCATTCGTCCCTGTTATTCATTGCTTCCAGCAGGTCTTCTAGACTAACAGCTCAGTACAGACACAGGATAGATATTTATCTATACTATAAAAATTGAAGGAAAAAAAGCTAAGAAAAATTCTCATTGAAAGAAAAAAAAAAAAAAAAACAGACTTCATTCATAAAACTGAATTTAAAGGATTTGATAGAATTCATCACTTAGCCAAACAAAGGATATTTTAACTAACCTCTACAAATTTTATTTTCAACTTCACAGCGATAAAATCTAACACTGTTGAACAACAGAATCATTATTGAGGGAAAGGAAATATGGTACTCTTTCCTGAGATTTTCTCAAACAGTAATAAAGGCATACCAGACCAACATCAGTGGCACATGAAGTTGTAGACATCGACCCAACAGGATCATCAGTAACTAACAAAGACAGTAATCATCTAACAAAGGAGAACATCAAATAAAATCACATCCCAACCCACCAGTCAATACACTGTATTATGTGTTCTTTTCAAGTTTGCAAGAAACATTTATAAAACAGGAGTCTTTTTTAACAGATACACAAATCTTGTAGATCATTTGCACTCTTTTATGCTCATTATATTTCCACATGTTCTAGGAACACTCAGGTGACTTCCTAATTCTCCATTGGTCTGTATGCTTTGCTAAGATTTAAACCCAATAAGACATGTTGTAGCCACTTCCAGCAAACATTTGTCTATGAACAGCCTCGGAATGTACTTTAATATAGTCATGATTTCAGTATCTTATAGACTTATATGTCATATCATATAGCCACTATTACTCAGACCAAGAGAGGAGCTACACATCACTAGATAGCTGACTTTAATCTTTTGTCAATTCAGTATATATATATATATATATATATATATATATATATATATATATATAGGTGCATGGTCTGTCTAGAAATAATCCAACCACTTAATGTAAAAGCAGCCTATCTAGGATAATGAGACCTTAGTCTCCTTACACTCATCTCAGTATTCCTTTTAGATATAACTATCAACAGCCTCATTGAATTCTCCTTAATCTTCTCTACAATCTGATACATCTTTTCTTTCATCATTAATTTCAACTTTGGAAAAATCCAAAAGTTGCAGAAAACTAAAATGTGGTGTTTTTTTTGGGGGGGATACAATGCCATTACCATAAAACAGTTTGATATTTTAAAATAAGTAACAGAATATTTAAAATAGCTGGATGCTATTCAAACAATCCAAACTTTGAGATTTAATTCCCATACTCTAACTCTCTTTTTGATTTCAACCAATACACCAATGTTTTTTTAAGTGTTGTTTGTTGAATGCCTTCTAGAATGTATATCACTTTCAACTGATTCCCAACCAAGTTTGAAGCATCAATACCAAAGTTTTATCTGAACTTCACTCATTGATTCATTTCAAAAAGTATTCTAAATCATTTGAATAGTTTCAGAATTAATGTTCAAGTGTCAAGTAAAACCAGATGCAGATGTCCTATGAAAGTAATATTGTATATTGACCTTCGACCCGGCCAAACATGACATTCCAAAGTGATGCACCGGAAGGAAGTGACACATTCCGATGGCAGTTATGAGAAGAAATTGCGTAGGTGGGCTTGGCTGACGAAATGGGACAGGGTAAAATCCCATGGTAGACTCATAGACTGATGCACTGGAAGAGAGTGACCTCTGAACTGCATGATAGTAATTTCCGCTTGATGATGATCAAACATGCCAGTCCAAAGACGCCAGATTTGGCATATTCCGGCCTGGCTAGCCATGAGAATAGATATTGAGTGGGCGCTTGAACTATTATATAACTCGGTGTAGACAGGAAGTCAGTGAGTTGGAGATCAGATGAGTTGGAGACAAGATGTGGAAGAGAAAGCCACCACCCGGCAGAAGGGGCCCTCGGGACCCCTAGTGAGTTTGGAGACCAGTTGGTGAGAAGATGCTGGGATGAGAACATGTCCCAGAGAGGCTGGGCCTCCAGGCCTCCGGTTGAGCAGTGCAGGAGAATGAGAACGACACACGGCTATGTCCGGAGGGGCTGGGAGGTCAATGTATTGCAGTTCTGTTCGGTCTCCAACTCCCTCTCACACACAAACCTTTCAAATAAAGTGAGAGGTATATTTTTCAAAAGACTGTGTCGCTTGTTATCATTGTGTCGTTGTGTTTATGCGTGAATCTGCATATGAGTATACAACAGTAATTGTCACACAATGACACCCCCAAAAGGAGTATCTGTTCAAGGGTGTAAGCTCTTCTGACTGGTTACCAAATTACAAAGCTAAGTGACCAATTCTTGAGATCTTCAAAATGGTTGGATATTTTCCAAAGACCACTTACCAAAAAAATCTAGAATTTGTATGCAGCATATTTGTTAACAATAATTGTACATTGTGTTACTATGTGCCATAATCAATTCAATATTATTCTTAGCCAATCTGCCCTGTGTTATGGTTCCAGATTGATTTGTTTCCTGTTTTTTCCTGGTGTTCATAAACATTTGACTATTTTCATAATGGATGATGTAAAGAAAAAAAAGAAAAAGAAAAGAATAGAGTGTGTATGGTTTTGTTTCCTTTGAAGAAACACTGCTACTGAAATTGTTTTAGTGTTTTGAAAGGCTTTAAGCAAAACAAATGTATAAGTGATATTCACATTTGAAGACCAACAATAATCTGACAAAGTTACAATTACAAAAATTGTACAACAAACAATTGATGAGAGAGCAAAGCATCTGAGTTGATTAGGATGTCAGAGTTTAGGACAGTAAATATCAAGATTTGAAAATTCAATACATTTTCATAAAATTTATATCAAAGAAGAAGAATCTGTGCCACAGTTGTGACCAAGGATGAGTAATGATTCAAGTTATTTTAATATTTACCCTTAGTCAGTTGAAAATAACATTTTCTTCACTTCTGCAAACCCTTTAAGGAAACTGGTTCTAGATTCTCTAACTATCACTTGTTTCTCTGAACTCAACTCACTTATCAGCTGATAGAAACACAAAGCATTAAATTCAACTATTATTTCTGAACTTCTATTTTTCCTGATTGAATCTGGATTTTCTAACATACTCCGGTGATAGATCTGTTATGTTTAATGTACCAGTTAAAATAAATTACTTCATCTTATTTTCTATTTGATGACTGGGAACTGCAAACTACTATGCCATATACACATACACATCAATATTATATTTATATGATACTAGCTGTAGTAGCTGAACTTCACTGCAAATTTTTTTTTTTTTAATTCTATTTCATAGTAACTAAAGAGATAATTTAAGTTAAAACTTAAATTCTCTATCTTTAGTTAATCTTGACTGGAACAAAAGTATTTATATTAAAAATTTAATAAAATGAAAATAGAAGGTTCACAATAAGCCCCCTCTTCTTTCGATTTAAAAATAAATTCACAAAAAACTTTGGCAAATTTTTAAAACAATAAATCACAGAAATTCAAATCATTTTGAAAAAAGTTTCGAAAAGTTTTTATTCTATTAATTTTCATAAAATCTTTTTTTAAAGTTGATTTAACACTTTCTTTTCTATACAAATATGACCTCTGCCCAACTTGAATGATGCCATATGAAAATGAAGACAATGACAATACGTTAGTATGCGTGTATATGTATTTAAAAAATAATCACAAAACAATGTTCTTAATTTCTTTATATATGCTCATTATTCTTCTTAATATATATATATATATATATATATATATATATATATATATATATATATATATATATATATATATATATATATATATATGGGGGGGACTCTGTGTGTTATGGATTGGTTGCCAAAGAGATCTTAGCTTCAGGATTTTTGACTGGCGTCTAAAGAGACCCCTTTGTCTATTTTGGCATGAAGACCACACAAAGAGCTGTGCCCACAAAAACCAGCAAGACAGGAAGAAAAGGACGAAGGACAGTGATCAGTTAGAAATGAGACTCTAGAGTAGAGAGTCAGAGATTCAAGCCCAAGACGCAGGCTGGTCAGTCGGCCCTAAGACATGGGTCCAGAGCAGTCAGAAGGTGGTATGAAGTCAAGAACAAAGACACAGAGCAGTGAAGACGTTGACCAAATGAGTCAGGATTTTTGCTGAGTTCTTGCGATAGCTACACATAACAAATACATACAAAATGCGAAAAAAGTGTCAACTTCACCTTCCTGTGTTTTGCAGTTCTGAATACATATTTGTCTGTTTCTTCCTTCCACCCTTGTTGTTGTTTGGTTTTTATTTTTCTACAACCTGTGAAATACACACTCAATCGAGTGTGAGAATTAACAGCAGCATCCATACCATGAGATGATCAGATGAAAAGCCAAAACCAACAAAACCCGGTGTGTGGATTGTTTCACAGCATCATGACAAGGCATTAAAGGCAACAGCGCTCATTATTGCCAAAGCTTTAACTCATCCCAGAAAGAAGAGCCATCCGTTTTGTAAAAGCTGGTTCAAAGCCAAGTAAGAAAGTCACAGGATTCCAATCACTTATTATCTGTGTCGGATTGGCAGACGCAGGTCATTCTTGGAAAGCAATTAAAATTTCCCACACATATCGACCTCTAAACTCCGTCTAGACATAATTGTTTACTCGGACGCCATGAAACATTATTTTACTGGAGTTAACAGTCCTGTGGAAGGAACACATGCAAGAGGCATTTGAGAGAAAGCGCAGTAAACATCAGGGGCTCTTAGACAAGTGCAAAACTAAAGGATGGCATACTTATTGTTTCCCCCGGTTGAGATCGGCTGTAGAAGGTTCGCCGGACAGTCAACGAAACAAGACCTTAATAGTCCTAGATAACTGGTCAATAAAGAAGGCAAGTAATTCAATTGATCTTGCAGACCGTTGAAAAGGCCACGCGGTGGTTGTAGATTAGTAGGGCTAATGAGTGGCCCAAAACTACTAAAATTATAAATGTTTCCAGTGCAGATGCACAAACCTCATAAATGCCACAACAAAATATTTCAAAAGCTAAGTGTACACAGACTTGTGTGTGTGTGTGTGTGTGTGTGTGTATATATATATATATATATATGGCGAAAAACTTTAGAAAATGATAGGGGTTTTTAGATAATTTATTTGAGTAACATAATGATGTTAGTTACACTTAGTTGTATGTTCAACAACTTAATCTTTTCGTTTCACTGTTCATTCTTTAAAGCTAAAAGTTGCTCACTAGTTATTTGAGTTAATTTACATAGTGTGAATAAAAAAAAAAATTAAACTAATTTATACACCTTTTCAAATGTAATTTTTTTTTTTTTTTTTTACCAATCAGCGTGCCACCTATAAAGATTTTGAGTAAACTTATTTCATTTACAGGAAATATTTTTTATATGCAATTTTCAGTTAAACTTTTTTTCGTAATTACTTGTTTTCTCAACCGGCGTTCCACACAGATTTTAGGAGTAATTTATTTTAGATTAAAATAATTTACATGTTAGTGGTTTTTTTTGTTTTAAACACTGTTTTATTCCTTAACTAGTATTCAACATTTAAATATTGTGATTAATCTATTTTTAATCAACCTAAGTTACACACTATTTTTCTTAGTTTTTAAATGAAATTTCATAGTTTCTCAATCAGTATTCCAAATTATTTACACAATAGTTCAAAAGGTATTTTTTCCAGTTAGTGTTCCACATGCTTTAAGTTATGTTAATCACTTCAATTTACACATTTTTTTATAAATGCCATTTCACTTTTTCTCCTTTTTAATCAGACCAGCTAAGTTGATATTCACTCATTTCACACATTATCATTTTAAGTGTAATTAAGGATAACTTAAAAACAGAAAAAGAAATTTTTTTAAAGTGGGAAATGGATAAAAAAGAAAAAAAGATCAAATAAATATAAAAAGAGGAGGGGGAAAATAAGTCGCCAGGGGAGCCAATATGATAACTTGAATTTTTTTTGTGAAATACCCCATTTTGGCCTCCTCATGTAGGAACATCATCACAACCAATCATACCTAATTTATAGCATCAAATAGTCCAAGTGTAGATCTGATTGATTGCCATTTTCTTGGGTAATTTATATAAAGCGTGTCCTAAATCTAGTAGCAAATTTACTCTGGAAGCAGGCCAAATACTGATCATATTCGGTCGGGTCACCCATTGAAGAAGTCTGTTATTTATTTAGACCCAAAACTTCAAGGGACATGGGAGCAGCAACACTGATGACACACCCAGAGTCAGCACTTAACGGTGTCATTTTAGCGACTTCTATTATTATGATTATTAATAATGATAAATTAGAAATGTTACTTCTTTTCTTCAGTTTTCAGTGTTAAAATCAAATCTTTGATTTTAACAGTAAAAATACAGCAATTCTGATAAAATCTTGAAAACTGCAAGATAGTTATCAAATTAGAATCTAAAGTGATTTTTTGAGATAGCTTAGTAAATGCCATCTCATAATAAACAGAAGCTTTTTTTTGCCCGATTCAATAATAAAAGATTGTTTTTAGTTCTGTTTAAAATTTTGTCAAAAACTAATTTCACAATAATGGTTTGAGAACCATAAAAAAGACAATCCAATTCTGATTTACTAACCAGCCACAAAGGCTGCAGCAATTTTAGTAATTACTTATGTATTATTAAAAGATCTTCAATAAAGTCATTAATAAAGCCAATTGTGATTTTTTTAGAATTTAAATACTTTGAATAGGCTTACAACTTCTTTGAGTAAAAAAAAATATAAAATAAATAAAAAAATTAAAGATTTTATCCAGTTCTAATTTAACTAAATAATATAACTTTATCAGAAAAACTGGATAATTCTTATCGAGATTTATTTAACAGTGTTTATGACAATCTCACTGTACTGAATGCAATGGTCCAAATGAGGAAGAAAAAAGAAAAGTGTCACAGCCACGTCGACCTGGTTAAAACATCTTCCCAGCAAACTGGTTGACTAAAGCATTAACCAATCAAATGCTTGGAAACCAGGGTCTACTATGTTAAGTCTCTTTAAAAAGCAAGTGAAACTAGTAGCGTTTTTAATTTTTGGGTGACAGAGTGGGTGTGATCACCCAAGTGGGCTCCAGCTGGCAAGAGGGGTATTATGTTGAAACACCTGAAATCCCTTAAGACCAAGCTATAAAACACAACTGATGATGTTACCCAGCGCCTTTTTATAACCAAACAAGTGTATTTCTTACATTAGTTCTTCTGCACAATCAGTGATGCCCGGGAATAGACTGGTTGACTATTCAGGAATAGTCTGATTGACAAATTGGAAAGACAATGGTGAGGAGAGACCACAAAAAACATAAGTCTGGGCTAGCAACCCAGCTTGTGGGGGGAAAAAAATCAATGCTACAGAATACACTACAGTTACATATCCCGAGAGGGTGGGGGGGAGCATGAGACCTCTAATGAAAATGATCATATGGTAACGAACACAGGTTTGAACAAACAATCATCGAATTCCATATGCCTATGCAGAAAAATATGCAAGAATATATACAGTTTAAAGATCCATCAGGCCAGAATAAAGAGTCAGGTTGAAAAAGCCTAGATGCAGTGTGTAGGAGTTTCTCCTGGTGAGACACAGGGTGTGCAGGGCCGAGAAGCACACTACAGCGTATAATCCCTCCAAGCAGAGGTTACAGAAACCCGCACTGCATTCAGAAAGATCAAATGGCCAACTGCCATTAACAAAAATGCTTGGCATGGATTTTGACACAAGTATTGGCAAAATAGTAAATACATCAGTAAAAGGATAAGTGGAAAACCGACGACTGACAATGTCCAAAATTATCATTAGTATGCAAAGGCTCAATATGGATATATAGAAATAAAGGAAAGATCCAGTGGTAAAGAAAATAGAAGAGAAAAAAAAAAAGCAACTAAAAGCAGAATTAAAATACCTCCGAAAGCAATATAAAAAAGCAAAACTGGATGAACAGGTACCACTCTGTGAACTTAGAGACATCATTAGAGCTAAACTCAGGTCTGTGAGAAGAGTAGAATGGCACAGACGGAGAAGAAAAGAAAGGGAAAAAGAAACGGATGGCTTTTTTAAAAGACCCTTATGCTTTCACAAAGAAAACATTAGGGGAAAAACCAAAGCTGTTATCTGGAAAGTACTCCAGCTGAAATTGACTCCTTTCTCCAAAATAATCTTAAAGACCAAATAGAGACAGAGATCTTACAAAAAACACACTCCTGATAAGACCAGAACCTCCAACACAGGAGTTTAATCTAAAAGAACCAACCTGGGATGAAATCAAAGCCGTCATTAAAACAAGATCAGCATCTGCACCCAGTCCGAATGGCGTGCCTTATAATATTTATAAACGATGTCCCCCAACTCGTTCGTTTCCTTTGGAAGTTAATAAAATGAATTTGAAGAGATAAAATAGTAGAATATTGGAAACACTCCAAAGGAATATGGATTCCAAAAGAGGAGGGAGCGAGGAAAATCCATCAATTCAGATTCATTTCTCCATTAAATACTGAAGGGAAAATCTTTTTCAGCATCCTGGACAGGAGACTGAACGTTTTTACTAAACAATTATATTAATATGTCTGTGCAAAAAGGGGTTGTCCAAGGCATTCCAGGATGTATGGAGCATACAGGAGTCATCTCACAATTACTGAAAGAAGCAAAAACAAATAAGGGTAATTTAGCACTATCATAGTTGGACCTCAAAAATGTTTATGGATCAATTCTCCATAAGCCAGTGGAATTAATACTTAAATGCTACCTGACAGAATATTCAATTTAATCCTAGATTATTATAACACTCTCTCAAGATGAGAACAATAACAAAAGGATTAATTTCGGCATGACAAAATCTAGAAAGGGGTATCATAACAGGCTGCACAATCTCAGCAACTTTATTCATGCAAGCAATGAACCTATTAATTAGAATTTCAGAGTCGGAATGTAGAGGCCCCGTTACAAGATCTAATGTGAGACACCCCCCCCTCGATAAGGATGATATGACCATTACAACCACAATCGGCGCAAGATGGGTTTTAAAAGGCACAGAAAAACTAATTACATTGGCCAGAATGAGTTTCAACGCATCAAAGTCCAAGTCACTCATTGTAAAGAAAGGTATTGCAATGGAGAAAACGTGTTTTAAGTTGTCGGGTGAAACTATCCCAACAATACAAGAAAAGTCATTTAAGAGTCTGGGTAAACGCATTGACCATTCCCTAAGGGATATGATAGCTATACAGGAGACAAAAGACAACCTTGATAAATGGTTGACTAAAGTAGGCAAATCCAGTCTACCAGGCCATTTTAAAGCATGGCTTTAGCAGCACACAACTCTTCTCAAAATACCGTGGCCTCTATCTATGAATTTACAATGGCCCACATAGAGCAAATGGAAAGGAAAATCAACTCTCATTCGCAGAGATGGTTGGGCCTACCGAAATGCCTTAGTAACGCTGCCTTATATGGCAATACCACTGCACTACACCTCCCATTCAGAAGCTTAATCAAAGAGTTTAAGGTAACGAAAATAAGAACAGAGTTGTTATACAAGTTATCCAAAGATGAAAAAGTGGCCGAAGCTGGCATTGAAGTCTGTTCAGGTAGAAAGTGGAAAGCTTCAAGAGAGTTACAAGTAGCAGAAGAGCAACTTCATGAAAAAGCGATATTAGGAGCAGTCGCAAAAGGGCACGCAGGTCTAGGGTTTTTTTTTCGAACTGTGCAGATAAGTCCTCATACAAAAGTAAGCGACGACTTATACAGGTTGAAGTTCGTAAAGGAGAAGATGAGATTAGGTTAACAAAAATGGCGGTATCAAAACAACAAGGAGCATGGACAAAATGGAATTCCACAATGCAATGGAAAATCAAATGGTGTGAAATTCGGAATGATTGTGCAAACTTTAAGTTCTTGATAAGATCCATATATGATATACTTCCTAGCCTTTGCATATGGAATAAAACAGAGTCTGCATTATGTCCAAGTGACTTAAAAACATATTCTGAGCAGCTGCCCAACAGCACTAGCAGAAGGACATTACAGATAGCGTCATGATCAGATCTTAAACGTAATAGTGGATATAGTCTGCACAGCCATCTGTATGAAGAAATTGAATCCAGAGAATAGAGTAACACAGTTTATCAAGGCGGGCACGAAACCTAAGAAGACAGTAAAGACTAAACCAAACATCCTGTCACCTTCAACAGACTGGGAATTAAGAGTTGATGTTACTACAAGATTGATTTTCCCAGAGCACATAGTGAAAACATCCTTGCACCCGGATTTAATATTCTTCTCCAATAAATTAAAAAAAAAAAAAAATGTAATATGGGAATTAATGGTCCCTTGGGAAGAGTATATGGAGGAGGCCCACAAAAGAAAAAAAATTGAAATATGACGATTTACTGGGGTAATGTCGAAGTAATGATTGGAAGGCTTCATGCCAGCCTATAGAGGTAGGCACAAGAGGTTTTACTGCAAGATCACTTTGTAAAGCTCTATCAGACATTGGCATGATCGGGGGTGACAAAAAGTAAAGCAATATCCAATACAGCTGAAAGGAGAGCAAAATGGCTGTGGATAAAATGTAGTAGCACATGGGAGACGGAAAACAAAAATCAGTGCTCCATTTAGAGGAGTTAGAAAAGTGCAAAAGGAGAAGGGCAAAATATCCTGCAGTTTTTAAGATCTAAAAACCTTCACTCAACACCATGTTTAAATATTTTGACACACTTAGATCTTGTTTTTCAGAATTTAATAAAGGTTAAAATATACAATAACAATATGGTACAAATATCAGCTTCAAATAGAGTAACTAGAGATTAAAAAAAAATAAAAATAAAATAAAAAAATTAAAAATTGGATTACTACAAAACTTAACAGACAAAAAAGCAACATTAGATGTAAACAGAAAATACAAAAAGTATAAACATATATAAATTTATCCTTATCTGAATAAATGGCAAAGTAATAATAAATTGAAAGCAAATATTCTGCTTTAACAATTTAACAGTCAGATAGACCTAAACGTATTTTGCATAATTTATATTGGGTCACAGGTTATCAGAATGACATTTCCAATATTTGTTTATACTATATTTACAACAGTAATGGCAATCTCTATGAAAATGACCAAGGCAGACACTAGTTGAGTAGGCAAGTAAAAGATAGGACAATGCTTAATATAATGATTAGCTCACAACTATACTTCTAGTAATATGGATTAGATGAAGACTGTGCTGACGTCTTGATATTTTAACTAGTTATTTCCTTTGCAAAGACAGCATTCCAACATAGATCAATGGTTTCAGTAAATACACCCCCTGGACAATAATATAAGACCCTCCCCCTAAAAATGAAGAAAAAGATATTGTTTACAATTTTTAAATTATGAAAATCAGATACATAAAAGATAAGGTTAAGAGACATTTGAATTTAAAATTAAAAAATTTCAATTCATTTTTTATATGTACATTAGCATTTATGCTATATTTCAAAATTTTGTTTTGACATAAATATAAGACCACCAATAAAAACTAAAGAAAAAATGGACTTGATTTATTTGAAAAATTTATTATATATAGTCTACATAATATAAAAGCTATTAAAACTGTAATACTAAAAATACTAAAAACATAAATGGCTAAAGGAACTAAATTATCTGAATATCTGAATTTGAGAAAAGCGAGATTACAGCTCTGAAAAGAATCAGAAAATCTCAGAGAAATTTCAAAGACCTTAGGATGTAGTAAAACTTATCTGCAATTATTTGAAAAGTCCAAATAAGTATGGAACAAGAAAACCGACAGGCAGGCCAGAAAAATTATCACAATTCAAGAGAAGAATTATTCGTGAAACAAAAAAGAAAACTTTGTCAACGTCAAGAATATTGAAATTTCTAGTGGACGCTCCTTGCAGTACTAGAACAATAAGAAGGCATTTAAACAATGAAAAAAATTAAGCATAAGAAAAGAATTCATCGTCCAAGGTTAACTATGAAGCACAAAGAGAAATGACTGGAATATGCTCATCAATATCAAATCATGAGTGCTAAAGAATAGCGAAAAGTTGTTTTCTCAAACAAAAAGAAATTCAGTTTAGATGGTCCCAATGGCTTTCAGAAGTACTGGCATGCAAAAATTTTTCCAGAAGAGAATTACATAACATGGCATAGTGGAGGACAATTTCTTATGATCTGGAGGGCCTTCTCATCTTCAGGAATACTTAAACTACAATTTGTCAGTGGTCAAAAAAAAAAAAAAAAAAAAAAAAAAAAAAAAGCAGTGGATTATGTAAAGATACTATATAATTTATCTCTCACACAAGAAGGGTGTTATTTATGTGGAGAAGAATGGATTTTTCAGCAAGATAATGCTGCTATCCACAATGCATCAATAACAAAGAAGTACTTGCTTGAACAAAAAATTAGACTTCTTGATCACCCAGTGTGTTCTCCAGACCTCAATCCTATAGAAAATTTGTGGGAATTGATTGTTGCAAAAGCTTATGAAGGAGGTCAACATTACTCAGCAATTTCTGAACTGAAAAACGCAATCTTAGACGCATGAAAAAAAATACCTTCAGTTCAACTTCAGAAACTAGTTTGGTATGCTTTCAAATAACTCTACAGATAGAGTATGCATGGCATACTCTATCTGTAGATATTTTTGATTGCTATAGCATAAGTGTTGTATGCTGCCAGGTCAAGTGAGATTGTTGCTGTATACAGTGAGTGATTATTTATTCCAATTTATTATCATTTGAACTTATTACCATGTCTAAGACCACGTAAATTTTGAATAAATTACCACTTTTTAAAAAAAATCACATCTAAAAAGGTCAGCAAAAACCACTTGATAGTGGAAAAACAAAAACAAAAAAAAAAGTATTTAGCACTCAGTTTGGCTAACAAAATTGAGTTAGAGTAATGAACATTGTGTTGCTACATCTATTCGGAATATCAAGAAATAGAATAAATACTTAAATTCTATGGTAACAGTGACATGCTTAAAGGGACAAAAACTTTCCACAAGTCAAAGAGTGTTAATTGTGGGGACAAAAAGTTGCTTCAATAGATGAGGCAGCATTGAAGTGAAAAGTCTTTACTTAATAACCCCTAGAGAATGGAGTTAGTAAAACAATTTCATCAAGTGATAAAAATGTCAATTGTTTCATTAAATTTGAACCATCTGCCTGAATAAACAAAAGGCACGACATCTGAAAGCTGAAGGTTTGCGGAAAAAAGGCTTCTGCAAATGACCAATTTGCAGAGATATGAATTTGCCAGGTTCATTTCTGATCTAGGAACATCAGCTGAGCAAGTTTAGAATGCGGATAAACTTTTTTATTCTGATATTAAATACCAAAGGCAATGCATGTAACAAAAGAGTCAGCAGTAACAGAGTTTAAAGATTGCAGAAAACAACTTATGATTTTCATATGTTCCAACACAGCTGGAAATTACTCATTAGGGAAAAGTAAAATTTTAGGGCATTAATGAGAGTCTGGGAAAGTCCTGAGATTTATTTACCTTATAAGTGAGCTTGGATGACAATAGATTTTCACCAAGTGGTTTCTAAAGAACTATGTGCCTGAAACCAGGGCCCATTGTAAATCTATGAGATTACCTAATGACTGCAAAATTATTTTAGTGCTTGATAATTGTTCTGCACACCTGCCTGCTGAAGTTTTACTCAAGGACAATGTATATACTGGTTACCAATTGTACTTTGTTAATTCAATTTTTAGACCAAGATATTTATCAACCATTCAAAGCCAGGTACAAAGAGATATATTTAGCAGAAAATTCTAATCAGTTGACAAAAAAAAAAATGAAGGAATAAAAGAATTTGTAAAAGCATTTAATGAGAAAGATCCAATTTGGCATGTAACAATGTTTTGGGACAATATATCAAAACGATATTTTAGTAAATATAATAAACTATGGCCATCAACCTTATTTCTAGACAATGCAGATGAAGCTGATTTTTGAGGCTTTTATGTCTGGTAAGGAAGAAATAGTGAAGAATTTACAGGAATACGCAAAAGGTATATCATTTCAAGTTACTTGAGGAAAAGGCCGTACAGGAATCTATGAACATCAATAATGATGCCCAAGTTGTGTTCCTATTCACTGACAGTGAAATTGTAAATATAGTAATGAACACTAATAAAAACAAATCAGATAAAAGTGATAACGGTGGTAATGAAATTAAAGAAGAAAAAGTGTCTATAGATAGGTGCATCAGCTTGAAATGGAACAAAATCTTTTTCTTCAGTGAGAAGATATAATATAGATGTATAAAATAGAAGGTTTTCATAAATAAAAACCAAAGTATAGGAAACAAGAGAATCTGAAAGACATGTCAACAAAAAATAAACCAGAAAATTTTTAAGTTCAACCTAAGCCTTCAATCTCCAAGAGTCATGTTCCTTCTATTTCTGTCATCCAAGAAGTCAAATTTTGTTTAAATGAAGATTAATGGATTAATGTGAGTGTACAGGTATTAATTTGTATCAGTTAAATAGTCCTATATATTCATTTGCTGTACAGGTGTATTAAGTATCTCTTAAATTGCGTTCTTAATGTTTCTTCATTTAATTCTTATTCTATATATTAGACATAGCACAAGTATTCTACAGAGATGTTTTAAATGAGTCAAAATAGACAGTTTTTTAGAATTGCCATTAATTTGTATCTGTTAAATATACTTTCATTCTTTACTTTTCATTGTTTTAGTATATATTTTAGCCTGTATCCAGAAAATCAAACTGCCTCTGGTACTAAGCTTGAAGAATAAATGGTTCACTATATGAAATAACATAGACATCAATAATTAAAGGTTGCTTTTCATTGTCTGTAAGCATTCTGACCTCATTCAAATAGTGAAACAGAAAGACCTGATTATAATTCAACTTGACACCCACCTCAAAATATATTTATCTCTCTTTGGCTAAGAAGAAATGTGTGCTGTTATTTAGAGTGGAATGAGAGTGATTACCAATTTATAATAAAATACTTAAAAGCATATCAAGATTAATCATGTTTTAGAAAAATTAGTATTTTCTCTCACATGACTTTACTGCACTTATAAATGTTACAACAGTTCTGTGCTGATACAGGATGTAGTCTTGAAGACCTACCGGAAGCGATGGATGATAGAGAAGGGTATCAGGAGAGGGTCAGGGAGATCAGTGCTGGTGGCACATGATGATGATGATCATGTTAAGTGAAAAATCATCAGTTTAACTGAAACATAATTAGTTTTAGTTTCATATAAGCATTATCTTTTAATGAACTCTAAAGATTTCATTAATATTTTGTCAAACTTACTTATCAACTCGCAGTTGTATACAATACCAGATAAAAATTTAGGCTGTCATTTCAGTTTCTAAAGAATTATTCACTATAATACGCACGGACCTACAATTCTTAAAACCTTATCTTAGCATGATGAGAAGTAATATTTAATGAAATTTTCATAATTATATTTTGGATGAATATTTTGGCCGAGTTAAACTTGTTTGGAAAATATGGAAAATTCAATGTGTTAGTTAATATAAGACAAAGTTCAAATAAATTTAAGTCAATTCAAAAACATTTAAACCTTTGAAAAATTATTTCTTATTTTAAAATACCTGAATTTCCAAGATAAAAATATTCAAAGTGTGCCAGCTAAATTGCTTCGTAATATAAACTCATCCAACAAAAATTTTGCTATGCAAAACGAAATTTTTGTTGGGTGAGTTTTATTACAAAGCAATTGGATTGGATGGGATGGGCATATAATAAAAATTGATAAGAAATCTTTAAAAATTATTTAAATAACAGAGACCAATATTCACTTTAAAAACCAAATGAGGTAAGGAGTGTAATCTTTGTAAAAGTAATTACTTCAAAATCTTGTCCTCAATCAATGAAATAGGAATACAGCACTTGAAACCTCTAAGAAATGAGAATTGAAGAAAATTGAAAGAATTCATAACATGATTATCACACGGAACCATTTAATGTGTATAACTTCCCATTCTTCTTAATTCTTGAGATAAACAAAATAAATTTCATAGGAACTTTGCCCAGTTAACTCCTTGATATAAAGGATCAGATGGCTATGACACAACTCTTAAGATAAAAACTTTTCTTCTGCATTGATTTTTGTTTTTTCACTAGTGATTAGAAATCAGGGAAAAAATCCTCTTACAAACAATTCGACATGCTTAATTTTCTCCCTTTCTTGTGTGTATGGGGGGGGCCCAAATATTTTTCAATTTCTTTTAAAAAATCTGAACTGTATAAAATAATATAACTATAATACAGAATATATGTTTGCAATAGAGCATGGAGTTGATTTTTGTTATATCCATGTGCTACAACCATGAGAGAAAAGTTGCCAATATAACAACTCTTAGCAAACATTACATCTTATGGCAGATGAGTAAAAGCAACGTATAAATATATATCATATGTTCAGATTTGCCTTACCAAGAGTTACAAGACAAATGGTATTTTAAATGTAGAAGCTTTCAGCTCAATAATAAAATTACAGTAAACAGAATTTTTATTATGTATTATTCTTTTCAAAGGATGCATTAAGAAAATAAAAAAATTTCATGCAGTATACTAACCACACTATTATTCAGCTTTTAGTTAAAACACGCCAAACACAACCCTTTGACAAAAAGGTAAAAAAATCATTAGTTTAAATACTGAATTCTAATATTCATTATAAGAGCAAGTTACCAAGTTATTCAAAAGAAGTAATACCATATAGTTTAATAATTTTCATTATTTCCACATTCAGACAAAAATGAAACTATGCACATGGATTGAAGGGTTCAGTTAAATTTAAAGATGAATAATAAAATAAAATAATGACATCAGCCGTCCCAAAATAATAAATGGTAAAGATCCTTTTTATGAAAGCAATTGTAACTATGCAGTAATACATCTAATATAAATAGTATCAGTAATAAAATAAGCTTTCAAATAATATTTCCAGTTTTAAAGGAAATATTTTACAACATTAGAGATTCAAGATTTCACAACTTGTTATGAGTGGGTGGAGGTTGGTTGAGAAAAAGGTTTTAAGCACAGTCAAGAAAGAAAACTAACCATAAAAGGACTCAATTAGATCAGAAATTGGTAAATTATATTGGATTAACAATTCTTTACAATTCTAATAATGTTCCATAATCCCATTTTCTAGTCCCACCAAATAAAATACTTTCCAAAATATCTGGGTAGTAGACATCCGAGAATATAATCATTTTAAGGTAATGATAAAAAGTATTACCCAACTAATGAATTAAGTAATATATGGTATTAAAAAATATGAATTACTTTTGATAACTGAAAAATTTAAACTATTACCTTAAAGGTTGATCTAAATTTGATTAGGAATTTGCAAAGTTAATTTTAAATTCTATTGAAAGTTTTTTTGCTCAAGTTCACAAGCAACAAGATAGCAATTTATTTCTAGTATTTCATAAATAAGTTATCTTAAAGTTGTAAAAATTAATCTGTAGGATAAGAAATATCAACAATCATTTAATACAATTATTTAAGCTTGAATCAGCAACTTATATATATTTTCAGATTTAGTATAAAACTAAGTAAAAAGAAAATTTTTATAGAATTATATGATTTTGGAAAATGTCATCCTAATCTGAAACAATTGGAAACAAACAAATTTTATGATTCTAAATATGATGCACATTTTTCTCTATTAAATGAGCTTAATACTTTTATTAAATACAAACTTGGATTTGGTAATTAAAAAAATATTAAGAAATTTAAGAAATCTTTTTTCAAGTGTGTTGATGGTTGGAGGGGGTGGATATTTACATATACTAAATTTAAAAGCTCCTATCTCGATGCTTGCAGATATATAAAGCGGTGGGGATATTAAAAGCAAGGAAACTTTTATCATCATTTTTAGCCCAGTAATTTTTACCACCAACAAAGAGGAAATATTTTAACTTTAAAAGTGCACTAACAGAAGGCAATAATAAAAAATAAATGAAATAAAATATTTTGTAAAGCTTCAAATTTAATGTTATAGCATCCGCATGTTTAAATAAGAAATGTTAAAAATAAAATATTGTATTTATGATATTAAGATAAGCATCAAGGAAGGCAACTTTTACCAGAGTAGCCTCCCTTGCATAGAATTTTATCAGCAATCTCTCAATAGTAAATTGTCTTGGACTAATAAACGTTGCAATTTTTTAAAAAAGTTTTTATAATCTGATAAAGTTAAAAATTCCAAATTTGTTGAAATCTTATTTTTGTGAATCAAAATCAATATCGATACAAGTCATGAATTTCAAAATTTGAAAGTTATTAATTAAAAGTTCAGTAGTATCCACTTCTACAATGAACCCTTTAGAGATGAACAAATATTTGACAGAAAAAAAATTTATTTCCTCTTGTGATGGTACTATTGTCCTTGGTATTTTTGCTATAAGCTTACAGAAATTTTTTTGTAGACAAATCATTGGCTTTACAAAGTTTTAACCACCACAATAAAGAGAAATTATTTTGAGATAAAATTCAGTTATTTAAAAAATTTACTTGGCCCGTTTTATTGTTCATTCACACAAAGTTCAATTTTGAAGATATGACTGTAAGAATTAAATATCATTTTTCCTGTCTTAATATAACAGACCCTAAATGAATGGAAATAGAAAGGTTTGTCAAAACAACTGGCAATAGCATTGGGTGTGAACTTCCCAATTAGCATTTTGACTTTTCTCATTCTCTGCCCCACTCATAGTTTGGTAGTGGACTTTATTATAACGTGGTCAAGTAGTGTAGTTAGCTGCTCTCATCACTTATGTTCAGAAAGTCTGGCAGATCACACTATCATGTGATGATATAGTCGATGAGGTGCAAGTGTTTGAATTTTGGGTGCATTCAGGAATTCTTGTGGATTGGCTAGCATTTGAAGTAGGTGTTGATAATGACCAGCAGGGGTTCTGTGCAGATTGACAGCAGAAGATTGCCATTGGTATTAGTCTTCTCCCATTCCAAACTTACCAAGAACATTCAGCCAGGTATGTGATTGGCCAATTCTCAGGCATTAGTCTCCAAGAGGATTTGGTTTGCATTCAGGATATCAGGTCAAGCTGGTCGTAGAATCAGTTTATTTTTTCTAGACTGTTGGTCAGAGATATCTACTGTCAACTAATGGAAACCTCAGTGTATGTCACTTACTGGTTTAGAATCCTCAGATGTACTAGACAGAAGATCATTTCTGACCAGAAAAGCCACACCAAATATACTTCTGTTGAAGTTTTCCTACTCTAGTAGAAAGTGAAGCCCGTCTCTTTTCTGATGCTACGCCTTTATGCAGATCTGACCTTGCTCAGAGCTGTGCATTATCAATGTTGTATTTTTGAGGCTCCTTACATATGGCACTCCTTTTGGATCAGTTTCAGTTGGGATTGTCCAGCATTGTTCTTACATTTCATGTTGTTAGTTAAGGTTCTATGTTTGTTAAACCTATTTATCCCAGGCAACATCCTACCAATATGGGTATTTTTTTTTGTTAGAGCATATGTTTCTCAAAAAGTTGCCTTAAAAAAAAAAAAAAAAAAAAAAATCACCTTGCTATTTTAGTGAGTTATCCTCCTTGAGTTAAAGAAAGATAACTCACTAAGTAATCGTTTCAAGACAAAAGTCAATTATATTTTCCCGTGTTAAAGATAATTCGGACTAACGAACACACCCAAATTTTGATTTACAAAAAAAGTCTTTGAGGCTGAGGAATACAATATCAATAATTTATTTAATTCACTCTAGTAGAAGTTCTTTTTATTGCATATAAATTGGTTAATGAGATTTTTTTTTTTTTAGAACTATACTATTTTTTTTAGAACTATACTATTATTATTGTTTATGCATGGTCATACACATAACAAGCAGAATGATAGTATAATTCTAAAAATAAATCTCATAAATTGAATATTGGATATCCAATACCGTGGTAATGTGCATTGTCTCAGCAATAGTCGTAATATCTTCCCTTTCAAACATTCTTATACATTTTGCTTATGAACAAATTTATATCTAATATGTATATAATATCCTGTTTTGTCAGTAATTGCAGAAATATAATTGCAAGAGTAACGATAACATCCATAGAATTTCCATTTCTATTATAAAGACTCGAGATCACATGCAAAAATAATATCAAACTAGTTTTCTTCAAACTCTTAAAGTAAAGTTGGCAACTGTAGTTAAGGGTAACCTGAAGGCTCCCTTTTCAATAGCTACTACACCAAGATGTAAGGGAGGGCGCTATTCCATTTCCCGGATAGCTCTGCTTTACTCTTTATAATGCCGAGTGTCAAGCAAGGCAGCATCAAGTACCATTTTTTTGAGTCTTTGTTATGACTTGACCTAGGGTTGAACCCCAGTCTCCCAAACTATTGGTGAACACTCAGCCCATTAGGCCAATAAGCCTAAGATTTACAAAAGGCATTCAATAAATAAGGTGACTTTTGCCTTAAGAGTTGACAATAGGATTTACTGTTAACAGTTGCACATTTTTCAAGAAAATCAATACTGATGGCTCCTTTTATATGTCAGAGGACTGCCAGAAAGACCTTCTTTACTGGAGAGGCGATGTGTTTCTACTCAACAGACCCTCTTTTTTTTTTTACTCAGGTTCATAGTAGCAAACCCATATTTAGCCTGTTTGGAAACAAGTTTTGGATTAAAATATGCTACTCCATAGAAATCACACATTCTTCTGTAAATTTCACATAATTTGCACTTCTAAGCCACCAAAAATTTGGTGACAGACTTCTGTTCAAGCCTAGAACACCGATTTGTTGCCATTTTGAATAACCTCAAAACATATTTTTGTTATAAATCAATTCCAAACAATGCAAAGTTAAAAAAAAAAATTATTTTGCTTTTTCTTTTTTAAATTCCATTTATTTATTGAATGATCCCCATAATCTATAAAGATATTGATTAAACAAAGTCCAAATACAGCAGGAAAAACGAATGATAATATTCATAAAGTCAGTTGTTTGGTAATCTTGGAAGAATGGAGAAATTTAAGATAGCGTGGAGAAAATAGTTTTCACTTTAAATCTCACAGAAATTTCCTCATTTCAGCTCAGTTTTTATCTTGTGATAAAACTTTATCATTTTGAAATTCTGCAAATTACAGGACATTAATTAAAAACAGTTTATTGGAATGAAAACAAGCTATATTAATCACGAAAAGTTAAGCATATTTAAATTGTTCATTTACATTTCATAAGAGCTCTTCATTTCAATCTTTGATTTTTTAGGCTTTAGTTAAAAATAATTGAGGAATGCATTAATATAAACCAAGAAATTAAAATTTGAAACTTCTTTTTTTTCTATGCCCATCTCTTCTTCTTGTCATGTGGTCTACCACTGAGAGGAGAGAAATAAGGAATTACTACTATCCCTCCGTGTTTGAATTAACAGGCTGCCAAAGACTGACCTTTAAAAGAGGAATAAGGAATGTAGGTCAACTTCGACCGGCCTGTCAGAGAAAATAAAGAATGTGGGTAAGGCTATCTGTACCCTGTAACCTCACTCGGGTGAAAGAGATAGTAGTCCGAACGGATCGCCTACAGAATGAAAGCCAACAGATGTTTGAACTCTGTGACCAGGGAAAGGAAGAAAAAAGGCTAAATGATTGGTTAGAATCCTAAAACGGAAGTAGCACCCTTTTTTTGTCAGCGGAAATAGGGATAAAGAATAGGAGTTTTGAAGATAGATGTCACCGTGAACAGATGTGGCGAGTCTCATGCCAAGACTCCGGGAGAAGAAGCGAAAAGAATCTTGGACAAGAGAAACCTATGCCTTCAAGCCAGAGCTATATATATAAAATTCTGCCAGCCCGTAAAAGAGAAAATTCTCTCTGAAGGAACCCGTCAAAAAGATAAGTAAACATTAAGACCGTTTCTCCCTACACCCTTCTTAAATATTGCAATTACGTATTCTCTCAATTTAAAGAAAGAAGAAAGAAAGCAAAAGGAAGGAAAGACATTTACATTTACGTATTATCCGCTGATAATATAGCTGACACGTTGAATATGAGTGTCCGCATGTGTATTAAAAAGATTGTTATATTTTAATGTCCCCACGTGTTGAAGTTTGTTCATTGTATTGTCTACTGTCAAGTTGTCTGTTTCATGTTTGTTTTCAGCTTCTTTCACCTTATGTTATTCTCACCTAAATTGTCCTATTCTTTCCTTTAAAAATATTATACGGGAAACCGAAGTTGTCGACTACTATAGTTAATATTATTATATCAAAACCTAGAGGCTCATACCTTCCTTTATCCTAGGGGTAGGAAGAGCTAGTGACCTGGTGGGTGTGTGTGTGTAATGTGAAATTTGGAAACCCTTTGCCAGCGGCGGTCAGTTTAGCCCCAAATTAACCCCCACATAATATGCCAGTTCCTAAATGCCTGACTCTGAACAAGGACTTATTCTACGAGGGATCAAGTGCCAGACCGCCCCGTCTTCACACGTGCGAAAAATAAATTCCCGTTGTGAGATTTTAATAATTTTGCCATCACATTCTTAAGAAATGTAATTATACAATTAATTTAGTCATCTCATTTTTCGGACAAACAAACATTATTTAATGATATCACAATTAAAAAGTTAAGACAATTAGTCTAGGCTGTTTGATAAAAAAATATCTGATTTCATAGCAAATGGAGAAGTGGTTATGAAAATAATAAATAAATAGTCCTAACAGTAAAGAAATAAAAATGCAGAATTTTATTAAAGTCCAATCTTGATAAGTAGGTCAACATGAAAATGCAACAAAAAGCAAGGGAGTTAAAAAAAAAAAAAAAAAAAAAAAAAAAAAAAAAAAAAAAATTTCTTTTAAGTATCAATATCAAAGGACAAAATTAAATGTAATAAGCATTTTAGTACCAAATCAAAGGACAAAATAAATTCTGAAATCAAAAGAGCAAATAAAATAAAGGATTTTTTAGGTAACTACTGATTCTAGCTAAGGATTAGATAATCTCTGCCGTTTCTACCCACTCAAATTGAAAATATGGCAAAAGCAAACATCTAATTTTAGATGTGATTTAGTTATTAGTCGTTTTAGGTAGTTTTTTTAATCAACCTAAAAACCAAAAACCTAACTGGTTTCAATCATTAATGAACAACCATTAACATAAATATAAAAATACTGGTTGGTTGGTTTCTTTGTTTAATGGCATATCAACATTTGTAGATTATTTAATGCCAAAGCCATTCTCCTACAAGAACAGTAGTGGTACTATTTAACCCATAGCTGGGAGGATAAGGGGGTTCATACCTTTCCCAAGGGTATTTGCCCGAAAGAGAATGTAATAGCACGACTGGAGTACGAACTCGCTTACTACGATTCCGCAGTCCATTTCTTTAACCATTACACCACGAGGAGGACACCCCCTATAAAAATGTAATTCATTGTTATTACAAAAACAATAATACCATAAATCAAAGAGTATGAAAATCATGTCATCGAAACCAATATCATTTGGAATAGTTATGAAAAATTACTAAAAGTACAATTTAGAAAAAAGAATGGTTTCCATTTTGATAAAAGCAGTTTTTAATTATATACCCAAATTACAAATCACACTATATTGAATTTTTAAAAATACAAATGGGAAAAAAAAAAGAAACTAGGGATTTAACAGCTTAAAGGTCTATATAAATTCTAGAAGTGAATGAAAAATAATCTACTCTTCCTCAGTTTCTAACTGAAATTGT
>CAUZXS010006213.1:0-82954 GCA_963585895.1 Sepioteuthis lessoniana | reverse complement strand
ATTGGAATGAGTTAAAAATAGTTCCCGTTTTTTTTTTAAGTATGTCGTAACTCTGCATTTTAAACTTCCAACGTTTTAAACACAACCGGAAATTACCTGATTGAAATGTGCCTTCATTGGTCATTCTTATTTCAGCAGTGAAAGACTGTACATCATAATTTAATCTATGATCTCACTCTCCTAAAATGGAGGAACTAAAAGTGCATATTTGACATGTGATTTTGTGGGAGTTTAAGTATAACAAAAACACTACGGAAACAAATAAGAAAATGTGTTGTATCTATGGCTTAAGGTATCATTACTAACCGTTAGATCCGAAACTGGTTTTCAAAGTTTCTTTCTGGCAATTCGTCATTGAGAGATGAATCCAAACCAGGACACTTATCAGACCTCGATCAAGATGTTTTTTTTAGAGAATTGGTGGAATGCAATCTACGCAAAAGTACTCTAAAATAAGGACTTAACCTCTACATATCCAAATTTCCAATTTTTCACCAATTGAAAAAAAAAAAAAATGAGAAAAGTTAGTAAATATGGGTTCCTCAAATTCTTAGGGAGAAGAATAAGGAAGAGCCGATATCCACATCAACAAGCGTTCTTTTAAGACAGAAAAATGACCCGTTTCTCAAGAATACCATTACAGGTGGCGAAAGATGTTTTTTTATGACAATTTTCAACGCAAAAGGCAGTAGATTGACAAGGACGAATCTCCGCAACCTACTCTAAAGGCAAAACTTCATGGAAAAAAAGGTTATGCAGTGTGTATGGTGAGATTACCGTGGTATTATTCATTTTGAGTTTTTAAACTGCGCTCAGTCATTCAATGTAAACATATTCTAAACAGATGCAACACGTACATGATTGGTTTGGTTTGGTTTGTTTGGTTTTGTGGCATATCAACCTTTGTTGGTTATTTAATGCCAAATCCATTTTTATGTAAATAATCTGTCCTACTTAAAACAATTCAGTTTAATGGTCAAAAACATTTCTATTTCAAACTATTCAAGCAGTTATATGTAACAATTCAGTTAAATGTAAATACAGTTTTAATGTCGAAAAACAGTTTTATTTCAAATAATTCAGTTAAGCATAATCACGCAGTTTAAATGTAAGTATGGTTTAATTGTCAAAAACATTTCTATTTCAAGCTATTCAGTTTACTCAATCAATTCAGTTTAGCATAAGTATGCTATTAGTTCTATTCAACCCATAGATAGGACCCTATTAGGTGCTACCACTCTGGGCCGGAGAGGACCTGGGAGCGATAGCAATAAAGGGTACTCCGTATTCCCCAAAGCTCCAGCAATGCTGGAACCTCACCATCAGATTGTTTAGTGTCATAACGAGGACGCTCAATGGGGGAGGAGGTCTTACTCCTCTGCAGAGGTGCAGCCAGTGTATTCTACAGCCCCAGCCGACTGGACAAACACGTGCATGAAAATCTTCTTCTGGGAATTGCGTAAGAAATTGAAATTTGACCATAGGAACAAGTGGTATATGCATACGCCGGAATCCGTCCAGAAGAATGAGATGCACGAACTTCTCTGGTATTTTGAGATATAAAGAGATACGTAATCTCGACCATACAACCAGACCTAGTGATAATCAAAAAAAAAAAAAAAAAAGAGAGAGAGGGAGCCTGTCGAATAGTGGGCTTTGCCGTCCCAGTAGACTACAGAGTAAAATTAAAAGAAAGCAAAAAGAGTGATACATATCTAGACATTGTAAGAGAAGTAGAAAACTATGGAACGTGAAGGTGACGGTGATACCAATTGTAATTGGTGTACTTGGAACAATCCCCAAAGGCTTGATAAAGGGACTAGAAGACTTAGAAATCAGAGTACAAGTAGAGACCATCCAGGCTACAGCATAACTAAGATCGACCAGAATACTGAGAAGAGTCCTGGAGACTTGAGAAGATTTGCTGTCACTCGAACTCCAGTGAAAGACCATCAGCTAAATCTCATGTGAAACACTCTCAAAGGGTAAATAATAATAATAATAATAATAGGACGAATGGAGACCATCCAAACTACAGCATTGTTGAAAATGGCCAGAATACTGAGAAGAGTCCTGGAGACTTGAGAAGACTTGCTGTCACTCGAACTCCAATGAAAGACCATCAGCTAAATCTGATGTGAAACACTCTCAAGGGGTAAATAATAATAATAATAATAATAATAATAATAATAATAATAATAGGACGAGTGGAGACCATCCAAACTACAGCATTATTGAAAATGGCCAGAATACTGAGAAGAGTCCTGGAGATTTGAGAAGACTTGCACTCGAACTCCAGTGAAAAACTCCGAAAGGAATAAAATAATTATACTAAAACGTTTCAATGTAATTTTTTGACAGCAGAGATTCTTAGTATAAATAATACCGGTGTAGTCCAAATTATTTACCTACTTTTACAGGAAATGTGCTGTCTCATCCCTAAGATTGTTGTATATATTTACCTAACCTCTCCGCCAAGGGCGGAATGCAACACGAGAATCCAGAGTTTTCCTTCTCCTTGTCTTACCAAGATTAAAGAACTCAGTCTGCTCTACTATTTACCTATAACCGGGGGAAGAATTGATAGACATGTATTTACCCAATGAAGTTTAATAGGTTTCAATTCAGAGTTTTCCTTCTCAAAGACCGGTTGCCATACCAAAGTTAAAGAGCCCAATCTGCCCTACTATTTACCCATAGCTGGAAGGAGAATAGTTGGATTCGTACATTGAGTAAACTGAATAGCTTGAAATAGAAATGTTTTTGACAATTTAACCATACTTACATTTAAACTGCGTGCTTATGCTTAACTGAATTATTTGAAATAAAACTGTTTTTCGACATTAAAACTGTATTTACATTTAACTGAATTGTTACATATAACTGCTTGAATAGTTTGAAATAGAAATGTTTTTTACCATTAAACTGTGTATTAGCGCTAAGTGAAATGCAAACAGCCAGGTCCATGATTTGAACACGCGGCCCCCGTGTCTATTTCTTATAGCAATAACTATCGTACCACGAGTGCTTTCACCTAACTCCGGCACACGGACAGGATTCAACATAAGGTCAACTTTTATGCGGAGTTTTGTACCATTGAGGAACCAGAGAGACTTTAGACCCTGTTGTGATACTGCCGAGGTAAAAGTTGACAAACGCAAGGAGAAAGAAAGAGAGTATGGAAACTGAGAGGACCTTGTCAGCTTAACAAAGATAAGCAACATAACCTGGTGAAAAAAAGAGAGCAGGAACAGACCTTGACATTTTTTCCGGTTCTAACATGCTTGTCTGCTGGGTCGCCTCTCGTCTAAGGCTCACTTTGGAGCGCACCTCCCAAAATGGGGCTTGTAAACTTTCGTCTCCTTATATCTTCGTGGCTGGTGTTCAACTGTACATCACATATCGCCGACAACTGCCCCAAACAATCACGAGTCGTCCCCTTACTTCCACCTCTCGTGTGAGGAGCTGAAATATATCCGTTTCCAGTGGTTCCGCCCCTGCACAGAAGGTTGCAACCCCCAGGTTTTTTCTAGTCATTTTTAATTATATCAAGAGTCTTGGGTTGGCCGTTCGGAGACTGTCTGCTTTTTTAAAATTCATTTATTCATTTATATTTTCAATTTTAATTTTCTTTGAGCCGTTTAATTACGTTGCAGTTTAACAGATTCGAATTCGGAGTTTTCTTTCTTTTAAACCAGTTTCCATACCAAGGTTAAAGAGTCCAGTCTTCCCTGCAATTTACCCATAGCAGGAGGAAGAATCGTTGGATTCATGCTTTTCTCAAATATGCAAAGTGAAAGGCGAACAGCCTCGTCCAGGTTTTTAATTCATCGAGACACCTGGTCCTTTTCCCGCGAAGATAACCGTTACTCCACCCAAGCGCCTCCTCTGTGTGTGTGTGTGTGTGGCATATAAACATACACAAATGCACACTGAAGCATGTGCATTTCAGCTATGAAAGTAATTTTCGCTGTTCGCTTCTTCATTTCTCGCCGAGTTGCTTAACATTCGATGATATATCATAAAACGCAGTAGATGAGGGTTTAATAGAGCGAGCACAACTTCTAATTGACTGCGTGCGCAACCATTAATGACGTAGCTGACGCCAGCCAATGAGATCAAAGAACTATCACAAAGAGTAAAAAATCGCCCGATTTAAAAGTTTCCACAACTGTTTCTTTATGGGGAAACTACCACTACCACTACCAACACCATTACCACCACCACCAACAGCAAAATATAATAATAATCCTGATATTTTTTCGATCAATTCTTCTTTTTGTTCTTTGTTCTTTGTTTTGTATTGATTAAAAAAAAAATTGCTTCACGGGTCAAAGATGTTCAGTTCATTTTATGGGAAATGGAACCCAAAATCTGTCTTTTTTTTTTTTTTTTGCAAGGTCAGGAAAGAAACGCTGTAAATAGCTCCCTGCAATTCTGAATTCTAGCATAACCACGAAACATTAGAGATTAATAAATTTTAATGCTTTATTCATGAGTCACATATACACACACATACACACAATAAGTTTTTTTTCTGTGTTTTTTTTTTTTGGTTAATTTGTATTTATTGTGGCTCAGGAAACTTGTATTTTGTATGATATACTCATTATTGTAATATTATGGCCGAGGGATTTTGTTTCATGCCTCTGGGTTTAGTTAGGCTGAGAACCTATCGGCTCAGTGCATGGGTTACTAAGGTGCAACATTAACGCAGGTGTTCACGCGCGCGTGGCGCTGACGTGTCACTCAGAGATGTCACAATAGCCTGAGATGGGAAACGGGGCTAGAGAGTGTGAATGACGTCACGCACCGGAAGCGTGCGGAGGATTTTGGGAATTTTGAAGAAAGTTAATTGAGTTGAGTCCTACCTCGGAAGAAGACGGTTGACTTTCGCTTGCTCGCCGAAGCCGGGCCAGTGGCCTTGTGTCAGGTGCACACGTGTTGGTGGTGGTGGGGGCAGATGGAAAAGCCAGAATAGAAAGAACGTATACCTCTCTTCTTATGTCGAAGAACCTTTAAACTCAAAGGTAAGAAAAAGTTTCGTACCTGAACTAAGAAGTCGTAAGTGTTTTTCGTGTTTCGAGATTCCTATGTTCTATGTATATATGTTATGAACATTCTATGTACGTTTTACGTAGCCATACCATGGCTATGAAACATTATGATGCGTAATTTGTTTCATTAAAAATGACACTTTTAGGGTGAGCAATAAAAATTTTTGAAGGTGGCCAATTACTTTTGACTGGCAGCGTATATATATATATATATACAAACACACACATACACACACAATAATAAATAAATACTTATTTATATATACAAGACAAGAGAGTTTGAACATTTCTAAATATTTTTCTTAGAATTTTTCTTTTACAAACTTTTATCTGATTTAAACAATTGTATTGAAAATGAAACAGCTGTCATGAACTATTGAATATAAAATATTTATCATAATTATATATCATAATTGATTATTAATGATTATTTATCAAGGAGAGATAGATAGATAGATAGATAGATAGATAGAGAGAGAGAGAGAGAGAGAGAGGAAAGAAAGAAACAAAGAAAAAAAGAAAGACAGAATGAAAGAAACGCGTGTAGAGGAAGAAAAGCTCATGCCAACAAGATATTTGCGATTTCTTGACAAAAATGGTTAAATATATGCGTTTGCTTACAAACGCCAATAGTCCGGGAGTCCTGGGTTCAATCCCAGTTCGCGTCATACCAAAGACTTTAAAAATGGTACTTGATACCTCCTTGCTTAGCACTCAGCAATATAAGGTATTAATCAAGGGTAAAGTGGAGCAATCCAGGGAAAGGAGTAGCACCCTCCCCTACACCTCGATGTAGCAGCTATTGAAGAGGTAGCCTTCTGGTCGCCCTCGACTACGGTCGCCAACCTACAACTGAATTTAATAATATTATTAATAAGCAATGGAGAAGTGTCTCTCTCTGGTTCCATAACCGGTTTAGGTCTGTTAAAGTAGTCCATTTTTTTTTTACTGAAATAAAGTTAATAGTAAACACACAACAGTATGATATACAAGAAAGAGATACGTATTGACATGAATAAAAATGTTTATTTCGAAAAGTTACGTTATTATAAATTTTCTTTTTACTTTTACTAAGATTTAACTTTATAAGTAAAGTTCAACTAGGTTTTGAAGGAAAGGTTTCCCGCTTAAAAATAGTTGCTTTAGCTGTTAAGTCTATTATGGAGGTCTTCTTTTTTTTTAATGAAATGTGCTATGATGAAACGGGGGACATCTCCACTCTAGACGGAACCCCTTTTAAACTAGTAGACAAATTCACTTACCTAGGAAGCAGCGTCGCAACAACCGAAAAGGACATCGACACGAGGTTAATGAAAGCATGGACAGCTATCAATAGGCTATCGATTATATGGAAATCAGACCTAACCGATAAAATAAAACGCAGTTTCTTCCAGGCAGCGGTCGCATCGATACTGCTATATGGATGCACTACATGGACTCTAACAAAACGGCTGGAGAAGAAGCTAGACGGCAATCTACGAGCAATCTTGAACAAGTCCTGGCGGCAACACCCCACAAGACACCAACTGTACGGCCACCTGCCTCCTATCACGAAAACTATTCAAGTTAGACGAACCAGACATGCAGGACACTGCTGGAGAAGCAGGGACGAACTCATAAGAGATGTACTCTGATGGACCCCCACACGTGGCCGTGCAAAAGCAGGACGACCAGCACGAACATACATTCAGCAACTAGGTGAGGATACAGGATGTTGTCCAGAAGACCTGCCGGAGGCGATGAACGAAAGGGAAAAGTGGCGAGAGAGGGTCAGGGATATCCGTGCAACCAGCACGACATGATGATGATGATGACGACATTAGTATAAATTTTCTTTTTGTATTTGTCCTTAAATGTCTCACTTATCGTATGCCTGTGTATTATTTTCTATGTTCCGAGAAGTTGAGTTTTCCTTCTGCTAGACCGGTTGCCATACCAGAGTCAAAAATCCTGGTCTTCACAATTATTTATCCATAGTTGAAGGGAGAATAGTTGATTTCATATCTCTTGAGAGTATTAGCGCTATGTGAAACGAAAGCAGCCTCGTCCAGGATTTGAACTTGGGTTGTCGTGTCCACTTCCAGCGACAATAACTGTTACGTCACGAGGAGAATGTACTATTGAATTAGCCCAAACGACATAGTGGCTTCTGTTTAGGTGTAACCTTATGGCACCCTTTAAGGGGTTGCAATGACCCCTTAAACTATCAGCTCACCCGTGGCAAACTGACCACGATAAAAAGAGAGTCAAGCACAACACGACTCCGTTGGTTGTGGACCGTTTATAGCAGTCGCCGAAAACAGAGATAGAGAGAAGAAAGTGTGTCAGCAAGAAGATAGACAGAAAATTGCACAAAAGTGAGAGAAAGAGAGAGAGAGTGAGAGAGGGGGGGCAGCGGTTATTATCTTTCTACTCGCCGGCCGTTTTGTATATGTGTGACTTCTGCCGTCGTCTGCCTTCTCGTCTCCCCTATAAGAATTCTATGAGTTGTACGTTTTGTTCCCAACACCCCCATATCTTCATCGTCGAGACCTCTACATCATCTGTTGTGTGTCTGTGGTAGGTTTCTGGGGGTCTCTGTCAGGGATCTTCGAATCTGGTCTTATATACACATCCTTAAAATCAATGATTACATAATCCTTTAGTGACACGTCACCACTACATCCCAGATATCAGCTGATTCTACACAATTGTTTATCTTAGAATATTAAATATCAGCTGATTCTTAAACAATTGTCCATCTGAGAATTCGCTTATTATTACATTCCTGACATCCTAAAGTAGAACAATTGCTGAATGCAAGCCTTGACCTAGATCACAAAAGAAATATATGGCCTTGTTGGTTGGGTTTGGAGTGTTACAACATACAATGAGAAAAACTTCATTTAAAACAAGACAAACAAGGAACATCTAAATAAAGCGTCAACTTGGATCTGAATGTTCAGAAGTTCCCTTTTACAAGTAGTAAATTTTCGAAGTGGTGGAAAGTCAGATATTAGGAAAAAGGAGAAAGGAGGAGAATGTTTTTAAAGAGTACTTATTCCTTTTTTCTTTTCTTCTCTTTCTTTTATGGTCAGGTAGTGGAACTAGCAGAAAAGTAGTTTCAGCTCTTAACTCGAGGGCGGACGTTACTTCTCGACTGATCACTGAATCTATGTGCTTCCTTGGGTCTCTTTTGTCCTCACTTACCCGGTTCACAGAAAACCCGAGTATTTATCTCTCCCCACCGGCTCCAAATTCGTCACTCCAAAATCCTTCTCATTTTGGCGCGACCGCTTCCCATTGGCTACTTTAATTTTTATCGTTTTTCTTTTTTTCTGATTTTTAACCGGATGGGTGCGTGGAGCCGATGCGTGGCGACGCGTTTATACAAGTCAACATCCGGTTGGGAGTTTTATTGTTAATTCCTAAATCCTCACAAATCCCTAAACTTTAAATTCCAGGCTTAACTAAAAAAAGAAAAAAAAAAGAAAAAGTAAAAAGAATTTACTACTAAAATAATTAACTGAAATCCCTAATTATTTTACATAGGTCACGAATTTAATTAATTTATTTGGTTAAGATTACTTTTACCTTATAAATTAAACCTTTGCAGGGAATATCGTAAGAACTAATATGCTGAACTGTGACATTGCGGGTTCAAACTCTAGTCGCGTCATCACATTAACTTTCGGACTCTAACTTTAGGGAAAGGTATGAACCACTTATCAGTGCCAGCTACGTGTTAAATAGTATAATTGCTGTTCCTCTTCAACGATGACTTTGGCATTAAATAACCTACAAAGGTTGATATGCCATGATACAAAGAAAGAACTGACATTTATTTTATTGTTACTTCTTTTTTCGCAAATTATTATTCATTTATAAATTCCAAAACCAAAACCAGAGACTTTAAGTAATTATCCATGTTCTCCGTCATCTGATTTGTCATCCTGTTAGTATTGCAACATTAATGTACGACTCACTTGTTTTGGTATGGATTTGATTTCAGAAAACGTGTAACACAAGGGAGATAATTATAGGATTGTGCGAAAGATTTGAAAATTTTCCAAATTAGGATACCCCAAAAGTACCCATTACTCGGCTCCCGGTGACTGAATCTTCTGGAAACCAATTTCGCTTTTATCGCCGGGCAAATCTAGACTTGCTTTATCATAGAAAGATTTATGCTTAAAATGTCCCTGTCACAAACCAAAAGATTCAGTACCATAAAATAAATTTGTGGGTTTTAGTTTTTTGTAGTGGAATGAGAAATCACATTGTTTTTGCAGTTCGAGTTTTGATTCAGTTTCGGCTATCATAAAGAGATCATCTTCATTAGTTGGTTTTCACACGCAATGACCGCCACCACTATAACCACCACGACTAATATGCACAATCTGTCAGTCGAAAGTTCCACCATGTGTAGCCTTATCAGCTAACTCTCTGCAAAACACTTTATTTTCATCATGCAGCTTCGTTATTTTCCATTGCTATACTCCTTAGTCTATAGAAATCTAAACTGGTTGGCTATGAAATAGATAAAACTGACCCCATTAGATATAATATAAATAGCTATAACAGTCTTTGTTTCCCGTTTCAGTTGCACACACACATTCTCTCTCTCTCTCTCTCTCTCTCTCTCTCTCTCTCTCGCACCTGTGCTTACTACAGCGTGAGTAATTGTGATGTAAAAATATGAAGAAAAAAAAAAGGGAAAAAGAAAAAGAAAGTCAAGCAGAGCGTTACCTGTTCATGTGTATTTATCTATATCGGCACATTACAACAGATAGATATGAAACTAATATCTATCTATCTATCTATCTATCTATCTGCGAAGTAGTGCCGAAAAGTTCTCGATCTAACCATGACGGAAATTACTATTCATAAGTAATTTAAATATAATTATATTCACCTTTGGTTTTGCTTGGTTTGGTTTAGTTTATTTGTTTAAGATTATATATATATATATATATATGGGAGAGCATGGAATGAATCGGGCAGAATATATGTAGGAAAAGGTAAATGGACGAAAGATGTATACTTGGTGTAATTGATGATTTACTTATTCATTTTATTTGTGCCGACACGTTTCAACTTCAAAATTTGCCTGTGTACAAAAGCATTATATCAAAAATTATTTTAAGCATGAGAACAAAAAAAATTTTGTAGTCGAAAGGCCTTGGCAGAAATAAAAAGTTTGATTTCTTTGTTCAAAGGCGTGTGAAGCTTCGTGGGTTATTTAATGCCAAAGCCATCCTTGTAAAAGGAACAACAGTGATACTATGGCTGGGAGCTTAAGGAAGTTCATACTTTTCCCAAGAGTATTAATCTGAAAGTGAGGCAACTAGTCTAGAAGAAGGAAAAGTCTGAATTCAAACCTGTTAAACTCCGATTAAAAATTGACCTTGTGTCATATCCTGCTCGAGCGGAGGGGTTGGTAAATAGGATTAATCTGAAAGTGAACGTAATAGAGCAACTCGAATTCGAGTCCGCAGTCCAGAACGTTAACCATTACACCACAGGGACTCCCTCCGCGTGAAATCAAGTATTTGTATTTAATACTAATAATTTTCAAACTGGTTTATTTGTATATTAGTAAGTTGGCGACCGTAGTCGAGGGCGACCAGAAGGCTCCCTTTTCAATAGCTACTACACCGAGGTGTAAGGGAGGGCGCTACTCCTTTCCATGGATTGCTCCACTTTACCCTTGATTCGTACCTTATATTGTTGAGTGTTAAGCAAGGAGGAATCTAGTACCATTTTTAAAGTCTTTGGTATTACTCGACCTGGGATTGAACCCAGGTCTCCCGGGCCATTATCGAACACTCTACCCACTAGTGACTGTAAAACTCCAGGTCAGAGTGGACCTAGGAATAATGATAACGAAGGGTTCTCCACGCGAAAAATGTCTGATGTATAGCAGTCTCACCTTGTCTTTATCGCTTCTCTTCTTTTCTCTTCTCTTCTCTTCTTTTCTTTTCTCTTCTCTTTCTTTTTTTCTTTCTTTCTTTTACTTTCTGATGTATAACATGTTCTTTTTCTTTTCCCTTTTCTTTCCCCACAATAAAAACGAAATATGGTCTATTATTTATCTTAGGTGTTGGTAGGGCGTTAGATTTAAACACGTTTTATTCTATCAATATCATAAATATTTTGTTACTTACGTTGTTACCACGTAGCAGTAAAACCCATTCTCCGTGTAGACTCTTCAGCGTGACATGACCTGAAAGTCATAAAAAAGACTTTCCAGACACGTGTCTTTACGTTTTATAGCAACAATTACTGTTTGTAACTGTTTAATGTAAAATTTTAATTGGTCACAAAGGTTGTCAAATAGGCGTTGTTAAGAAAAAATAAAAATAATTAGAGTTGTAAAGTAATCGCTTTCCCAACCAACCAAACGGATGTGGCGAATATTCGGTTGGTGTGATTGACAGATGGTAGGTTAGTGGTCAAATCTCAAGCCGTGTGGGAAACTATATACATATTTACCAACCTCTCTGCTCGGGCAGAATATGACACAAGGTTAATTTTTTAAGCGGAGTTTAACAGGTTTAAATTAAGAGTTTTCCTTCTCATAGACTAGTTGCCTCACCAAGGCTAAAGAACTTTGTCTGCCCTACTATTTTACCCATAGCTAGAGGGAGAATAATTGGATTTATACCTTTCCCAAGGGTATTAATGCAATGTGGAATGCAATCAGTCTCGTCCAGGATTTGAACTCGTGTCGCCGTGTCCATTTCCTAGGACGATAACCATTACTCAACGGGCACCTATGTATGTTGTTGTGGACTATCACGAGAGAATTAAAAAGAGAGATGTTTTTTTTTTAAAGAGGAGTTGAGTTTTAGATGCCAAGGTTATCAGAGTTATATTTTAGGGGCTTAAATGAAATTCCTTCCTTCTGCCACATTGGGAATGAGATATAATTTATGAAAAGATGAATCTTTACACAATCAAAAAAAAAAAAAAAAAAAAAAAATTCGCATATTCCTGCTTGTGAGGCAGGACTAAAAAAAATGGTAAAGTTAGCGACCATAGTCGAGGGTGACCCGAAGGCTCCCTTTTCGATAGCTACTACACCAAGGTGTAGGGGAGGGCGCTACTCCATTCCCAGGATTGCTCCACTTTACCCTTGAACCGTACCTTATAATGCTGAGTGTTAAGCAAGGTGGTATCAAGTACCATTTTTAAAGTCTTTGGTATGACTCGACCTGGGATTGAACGCTGCTGCTGCTGTTGCTACATAATACCTTAAAAAATTCCCTTGGCCATCGTGGTACGCTTGTTTGCCGAGCAGTCTGAGACTTAGTCAAACGTAAAGTTGGATGGGTTCGAATCCCGGCTTCGAGCGTCCTACGAGTCTAGCCACACTGAAGAGTTCTGATAGAACGAAACAGAACGAAAAAAATGGTAAAATACAGAATAAACATGTATGAGTTTTTGTATTAACGTGTTTGTTCTTTTGACACTGAGATCAAATGACAACCCTTTCCGTTAACTCTTCAGTCTACATCTCATTGTCCTCCATCCATTCGTCTCGATAACATCCGAGAGAACAAGCGTTAGCGTCTGCGATCTTATTCTAGTCGGTAGAATATATATATATATATATATATATATATATATATTGTCATCCACAGACAGACTGTTTCGTTCTATCAGAACTCTTCAGTGTGGCTAGACTCGTAGGACGCTCGAAGCCGGGATTCGAACCCATCCAACTTTACGTTTGACTAAGTCTCAGACTGCTCGGCAAACAAGCGTACCACGATGACCAAGGGAATTTTTTAAGGTATTATGTAGCAACAGCAGCAGCAGCGTCCGTTTGTTTACATTTTTCTACCCTATCGGCCACCAGAGTGGTCAATTCTTTCGAAGAGCTTTGCATTATGCGAGCAGCGGCCGAAAATTCCTTCGCCAGAGTGCTCAACCCCCATGGGGGAGCGTATATATTGTCATAAAAAATGTATACACATTAAAAATAATTTAAAAGTAAATGCGTATACATTTTTGGGGCACCCTATATATATATATATATACAGGGTGCCCCATGAATGTATACACATTTACTTTTAAATTATTTTTAATGTGTATACACATTAAAAATAATTTTAAAGTAAGTGTATTGATAGGGCTGAACATTGGAGGATTAGTCGCCTTAAGGAATCAGCACATACGTTGGGCTACAATGACCTGCTGAGTAGACCAAGTACAGAGTTGAATACAATATAGGAACCGATAATTAAGAAGGCTAGATGAAAAAAAAAATCTGAATATGAGCATAGGTAAAAAATCATACATAATAGTAGTAGTTCTAGTCAGATAAGAACATTAAGTTTATAAGTCCCAAAAATTCACTCTGAATTGTCCAGCAGGACACATGGCGTAACGGTTATAGGTGTTGGTTCCCAAAGCTTCTAAGGAGACAATCATCTGGAGTAACAATACAGGAATACTTAACACTTGTACCCGGTTATGGCTAACGGAATCAGAACAGGCGACCTCCGTGGTTTCAATAAAGGGCGTGGTTCGAAGTTTCCCAAGTTCGTCAAACACCTGAAGAAAGCCAGAGGACATATCGGCCGAAACGTTGTGGAAATAACAATAAAGATGAAGACAATAGTCCGAAAACCCTTAATGATAAAGATCAACAAGTTTCGTCTCAGAAATTTAGACAGCTAATACCCACAAGTAGTATTGAAAAGAATACAAAAAAATGTATCCCAATAGCTAGAAATGTGTACATATTGTTCTATGAACAAGCAGTTTGTGAAAGATGGGGTAAAAGAAAAAAAATGTTCACTTGATGATACTGAAAGAAAAATGACCGAAGCCACGTGACTTTACTGTTTCATGTCCGGATTAGTCTATATTGTTTAAGGGACTTTGGTAAAAAGGAACGCGAAAGTTTTTCTGTGGCTTCCAAGTGACACCCCACGAGGCACCAAATGGATGCGTCTATTTTTAAAAGAAGATATTCATTACGCCCCCTCTCTCTCTCAACATATATATACGTGTGTGTGTGTGTGTGTGTGTTTGTGTGTATGTGCGTTTGTATTTGTGTGTGTGTATAGGATTTACACGCCTATATTTTAAAATGGTCGTGATACCACTTGTTCTCGATACAAAGATGACAGACGTCGGTAAACTAATCAGTTTCGGGAACCTATTGGTCAGGAAAGTCACGTGGTTAGTGCTCACAACTACGTCTGCAACTATATTTTGTCCCGCGCATTTGGAGCCGACCGCATGACAAGGATTGCCTATATATACTCTCGTCTTCCAAAAACTCATTATTTCCATTTGAACTTATAGAGACAGCACTTTCCCTCTCTCCATTGTGACTTCAAGAGACAACACACTCTCTCTTTCTTACATTTTGATTTCCAGCAGTCAACTCCACGAAAATGTATACATTCCGCAACCTTTTTCTTTCTTGTTCTACCTTTTCGGTTAGACTTCTTCCAGCCTCGAACACAGCCTCAGAAATTTCGACAAACCCCGAAAGAGACAAACAACCAACATGGGAGAAGACATGTTCCTCCTAGGACACGTTACTATATTTCTATATATCGATACCTTACATGAAATACTTAGTCCACATACATTTTATAGACGACATGACACTCTCAATATTTAGTCTTTTTCCTTAATATCCGTGTTCGTACACACATACACACACAAATGAATATTCAACAGACTATATTAGAATATTTGTAATGTTTCCTTTTTCATTTATTTCTTGATATATAAATTTAATTTTGTTAGTACTGCTTTGTTTTGAATGTTCTTTTGTACGCGTCGTTTCACATCTTTACTTCATTTGTCTTTTCAAATACAAACCAACATGAATGGTGGGAGAAATAATCACCAAATGAAAGCACCAAAACAACATTATCCCTATATGTGTGTGTAAGTGTGTGTTAATGCCAGTATATGTAAATAAAGAAAAAAAAAAAACAAACAAACAAAAAATACTTATCCAAGAATACTGTAACTACCGGAAGTTATCACTAACACAACAAAGCAAGCGGCTAAAAACACGCTAAATCGATTGAGAGATTCCGGATGTGGATGAAAACAGCTTGGCGCACACTCTGTTAAAACAGTACAAAATGTTTTCTGACAAAATCAAAACACAAAAATACATTTTCATTTGAAGAAATCTTGGAGCCAAACTCTCCACCATAAATGCACGAGAAATATTCACCCCAGGCAGTGTTCGACTGATCGTCTAACTGAACTCACGATATTAACTTAGTAAATACATACTGACACGTATGCAAACATAACTATTATCTCAGCAGAAAATGAAATCGGTAACATAGGTTCAAATTTTGGGCAATGTTGATAGCGTTTCAGTTCGCACTAATTCCCTAGAGAAAGGCATGAATCTATCTGTTTTTCCGCACCTACGGGAAAATAATCGGGCAGACTTTGTTGTTTAACCTTGGTTAGTGTTGTGGTCTTCAGATAAGACCGGTGGAAGAACAACTCAAACAACGGGTGATAGGTGAACGTTATTGTATTAGCAGAAAGAAGGAAGTCATACAAAAGAAGTACTAGCCCTTTTCGGCTTGCAGTCTGTCAGTCAAATGTCTCGTAAGAAACGAGTTGTCTTCTTTATTTCTTTTGCGTACACAAAAGAAGGCACAAGGCCTTGAAGTTTTGCGGGGAGGGGAAGGGAGCAGTCATTCTGTTCTCTATGTTCTAAGGGGACCTAGCTAGCCACATTCGCCGACCCATTCAGCAGTACAATATATAACCATTCGTCCATCGCCATATGCGCAGCAATCATCAAAATACCACATTTGCTCTATGAAGAAGTCCTACTTAAAAAACCCGAGAGTAATGAATGATTTTATTTACAATGTATGATTTATTTACAATGAATATGATGGGAATGGGAGAAAACCCCCGAAATATATACAAAAGCAAAAAACAAAGGAAAAATCTCCCGTTTGGTTGCCCTCCCATCCCCCCGTCTATAAAATTGGAGGCCGACTGTTTTCTGGGTCGAAAGAACCGGAAACAAGCCGGACCTACCCTAGGCGGGATGGGAATCCTAATCTACAGGGGTAAAGAAAAAATAAAGGGTCGGGCGCGGTATGGGTCAATACAAACAGGTAATATGATTTTTATACATATGAATGTTCAAGATCTTCAATAAAAGGCGGACTGGGATACGGGTTCAGGTACAAAAATAATGGGGATGGGGAAGATCTTGAGAACTAAGCAACTAGATGACAGGGACAATGACAAACAACATACTGCTAACTTGGTTTCAAGGGGGGAAAAACGTCCTACTTACCAGGGATGGGGTCCCTAAGGACCCGTACCGTAGACGCCATGAGCCGGAAGAGGAGGGCAGGATGACTCCAACGTTGCCCCCTTTCTTACGACCAGGCTCACTACATTCACCAACCTTTTGCTGAATGTTATGCGATCCAAGCGTTTTCTATCGCATCTGATTTTGACCCTAAGCAAATGCTTAAAGTACAAAACCAGATCACGATGAGAAAAGTTTGCATCGTCATACAATCCCTTGTTTCGCGTCGACCAGATCATTCGAGCTACAGCTAGGATCGCGAGAAACACCACACGCTTCTCACCCTGAAACAGAGGAAGAACGTTGTCTACGACGTAACCAACGTCGAGCAGCACAAGCTGTTTGGGTTCGATGCGAGCCGTCCACTCCCCGACGTGATCCCAAAACGGGCGAACTCGCTCGCAGTTGAAGAAAGTGTGCTCAGCCGTTTCTTCCAAGCCACTACCGCAGCGAGGGCAATCAGGCATATCTGCCAGGCCCGCTTTGTAGTTCAAGTCGAGAAGGGGTAACGCATTCCGTACAAGTCGCCAGGTGAGCGAGAACTCGGAGTTGTTCAAGAAGCTCGATCCTGGCGCCCAATTCCAGTGAGAGCAGATCTCCTCCGCCGTCCAGCCTCGCCGCTCGCTAAGAGGATCAGAAGCGGAACCCACCACTAACTCCCGATATAGCTCCTTCCGAGGCCGTGAAAGGTCACTGGACCCAAGAAGGTTACGAAGGGCCTTTCGGCACTCGCGGACAAACAGTGCTTCGCCCAAAGGCTTACGTCGACCTTCAGCCTTTGGGTCTGACGCGGCGAGGAAAAGTTGGACTCGCCTTTCGTCTCCACACTGAGTCCCCCATCAAGGACCGGCCCAGGTATGCAAGTCTTTCAGCGAGCCAGTGGCTCTCCAGATCAGGCATACCCAGACCCCCGTTGCGCGTACGTTGGATACAGACCAGTCTACGGACCATCGGCCTTGCACCTCCCCAGAGCAATCTGGAGAGGGATTGTTTAAGGGCCAGCCGACGTGCCTTAGGCAGAGGAAGTACCGCCAATCGGTAAAGGATCAAGGGGAAGACGCACGTGGTGCACGCTTCCGCCCTGCCCTTTAAGGACAACCTCATTGAAAGCCAGATTCCCACCTGAGCATTCACCTTAGCTTGTACTTCCGACCAATTTCGCTCCAGTTGGAGGTCGGGCCCGAACCCCACCCCGAGGATGCGGATAGGTCCGTCACTCCAGCGGAAGGGCCCTGGAAGGGTATTGCTACCCCTCCAAGCACCGAGCCGCAAACCTTCGCTTTTGTCAAAATTGACCTTGGCTCCTGCAATCCGCTCGTACTCGACAACCGCCTCTTTCACAGCCTTTATATCCAGACGGCGGGACACAAAGACTGTGATGTCATCAGCGAACGCGGAAACCCTTGCCGTAAGAGGGCCAGCAAAAGGGACGCCGCGCAGGGCCGGACCTGTCCCCTCATCCCTAAGCCTGCGCAGGAGGGGATCCAACGCGAGGACATAGAGAAGAGGAGACAGGGGGCAGCCCTGCCGGACCGAACGATCGATCGCGAACGTCCCCGAACGCCTTCCGTTCACCTGCACCACTGCCTGAGGGTTGTGGTACATCATGCTAATCCATCTGTGGAACTCCGGTTTGAATCCGGCAGTCTCCAAAACAGTCGCCAAAAACCGATGGTCAACCCTATCGAAGGCCTTGGACTGATCTAAACTGATCAGCGCGGCTTCAGTGTCGTCTTCCCTCTAGGACCTCGCGGATCAAGTGCAGGTTGTCCTGGATCGATCTTCCCTTTACAGCAAAGGTCTGTTCGGGGCCGATCAGATCAGTCATTCGCTAAGACCCGGGCCAAAATCTTTAACTCTGTGTTAAGCAGAGTTAATGGCCTGTAATTAAACCCTCCCAAACATGCCTGCCACCTTTCTTCAGCAATGTGACCACGCCCTTGGTAACGATACCAGGGATGGCTCCCTGGGCGAACTAATGGTTGAACATATCCGTCAGAATAGGTACAAACATGTGCGACATCCTCAAGTACACTTCGTAAGGCAAACCATCTAGTCCCGGCGACTTGTTGAGGCCGACCTGCTTCAACGCATCACGGACTTCGCATTCAGTAACCACACCCTCGCAACCAGCCGCTTCAGCCACCCAAAGGTGGGGGAAGTCGGCGAGATAGCTGCGGAACTCCCGGAGTGGGAGATCAGTGCAGCGGGCAAAGTGATCCCGAAAGTGCGCCCGAAAGGCGTCACGTATCTCACGACTCGATCGCAGTAGTCGCCCGTCCGGTGTCTTGACGGACGCTATGTACCGATCGGGGAACCTTCGCACTTCTTCTTCACGCGCAGTCGCGTTCGTTTTCACAGCTTCATTGAGAACTCTTCTTAGCCTAGATCTAACTACGTGTCTCTTGTAGCACTCGCTACTCTCACGCTCAAGGTCCCCCCTAGCTAGTTCTACACCTAGGGAGTCCCCCCAGCCACCGCCCGGGAAAGTCTATCGTCTATAGATTTCGCTTCCTTGGTCCTATCTAAATTGAGCTGTCGACCGTACTTGGAGGCGAAATCTCTAATCCTATGTTTAAGAGAAACCCACCACCTATTCCCGGTAACCGCCCCCACTAACGCCCGCTGAATTAGGGATTCTAGCCGATCCCGGAAGTCCCGTATCTCCAGTAAGGAGGTATTGAACTTCCAGTAGCCGGCTAGACTAGGCCTATTAGCTAACCGCAGACTGACCCTAACAAGTTTATGGTCAGTCCACGCTATCAAGTGGAACGTGGGACAACTAACGAAATCAATGTCAGCTCGTCTAACTAATACTCTGTCCAAGTAGGAACCTACTTTGGCAGAGGGCGAGCTATCTAGCCACGTCCATATCTCCCGCCCTGGGTGATCCAGACGAAACCTGTCGACCAAGTCATGACGAGTCATGAAGCCGGCAAGGCTGCTTTCACACCTTCCCCTTCAACGAGAAGTTGTCTTCCCCGAACGAGCTAGCTCGGAGAATATGTTTAGGTTGGACGAGTCCATCTTTGGGGTATGGTAGGATATGTCCCCATAACAGTTAGGCAACCAGTCAATGAGAAAGAAAACTGAATTCAAATCAGTTTTTATTCTGCTTAAAAACTGACTTTGTGTTGTACCGTTGCACGCCTAATAGATGGTTATGAGGGTACGGTTCTTAAATTGATATTTGTATTCGTACCCCGCCCCCACGGTTCCCGGTATACACTTTGTAGCGCTACAGCACTACATAAATAATTGTACCACCACCGTTCTAACGGGTTTACGAGTGTAGTACTACGCCTTCATAGTCAGTCTGACCCCATGATAACCTCTATGGAAATGAAAAGAAGCAGTGACGAAAAGACAAAAATACTATCTTGGTTCGTTAATACCAAAGTTTATTTGGTATTTTAGTAGAAACATTATATGAGTCGACCGTGTTATCTAGAAAAAGAGAAATAAGACGTCGTTAGGAGAGAGAGAGGGGAAGCAGACATAGACATTGAATTTATCTTTCCTTTATTCTGTTATAGTTCTAACATATAGTTCTGGTTCCGTCTTCACAGCTTCGCGTCTGGTGTGAGACTCCTTTGTGGAGTTCACCCCTAAAAAGGGGCCGTAATTTACGGCGATTTTCACATCGTTGTGGCAAGCGTTCCACTGGGTTTTTTGCATTGTCGCGTCTCGCAACCAACTGTCCCTTTTCCTTTTTTCAATCACGCGTCCACTCTCTTTAAGGTTTTTCCTTTTGAGTTTCTTTCAGTCAACCAGAACCCATCGCCGATTCACTTCTGCTATGATGATCTGGATTTCGGAAACCCACATTTCTCTTTCTCATTCGTTTCCCTTTTCTTTTCCCCTGTCCGGTCATGGGACTGTAAATTTTGTTAGGAAACAACTCACAATCAACCGAAGTTTCTATTTTACAGTGAGGTTTGGTAAACATACACACACGCGCACGCACACACACACACATATATATATAAATATGAAAAAGCATGGAGGTCTTTATCTCTATATGAATAATATGCCAAGTGGGAAATAGTCTGGCTATCTTCAACCGCGAATAGCTTCAATGGTAGATGTAACTTGTGTATCGATGAAAAAATTAGTCGAATTAATTTTGAAGATCGTTAAATGAACGGAACGAGATTGTGTTTAAATGTAGACATAAAAGTAAATTTAGATTATTCTGACTGGGGGCCATCATGGCTCCCATTCTAGAAAATAGCAGGGATATTGATGCGTGACTGTTTTCCTCATCTTGGTAGTTTTTGTGTTGTTTCTTCTTTCACTACGTTTCGGCCAAATTTCACCTCTGGCCTTCTTCAGGTGATATTCCGCGACCTCGGATAGGAATGCTGAGTCTTGTAACCGTATCCCCAGTAATTACTGCCTTCCATAGTTGTTGTCTATCACACCACGTTTTTGACCTAGTAAACCTCTGGCCGGCTTGGGTAGGATTTGGAAACGCTATCTTCTGACAATGCTCACCTGGAACCGTAGAGACTCAACGCCTGTATCCACTGCGCCACGGGCGATCAAGGATGGATTTTTGGGTCTTATAAATCCTTATCTGGTCTTCCAGAGTCGGGTCCGTACCGAATTTTTGCACTTGTCTTTAATTGGAATCATTTTGAGATGAGGCTCAAAATGATTCCAATTAAAGACGTTATTTTGATGTTATTTCATTTTTTTAAGGAGAGAGTCTGAGACCACATTAGCGGCGAGAATCAACATATGTATGAGAAGTAAACGATGACTATATGAAGATAATCATTCAGTTTACAAGTTTACATTATTCAGAAAATTCCACCTGTGGAAAATCTAGTATATGTTCAAATTGGGATGGGTTGATTTACAGGAACACCCTTTTCTGGTTTGGGATGTCCTCTTGGTGTAATGGTTAAAGCGATGGACTTGCGGAATCGTAATAAGCGAGTTCAAACTCTAGTCACGCTATTACGTCCACTTTCGAACAAATACCCTTGGGAAAGGTATGAACCCTCTTATCCTCCCAGCTATGGCTTAAATAGTACGACTACTGTTCTTCCAGGAGAATGGCTTAGGCATTAAATAACCTACAAAGGCTGATATGCCATTAAAAACAAAGAAACCAAACCATTTTCTGGTTTCTTAATGTTTCTAACACTTTATTGTTTTGACCCCCTTTGCTCTAGCCTGAGAATTTAGAATTTATATATATATATTTTTTCCAAACACATATATTCTATAATCCATATTTGCTGTTTTTCAACCTCGAGTTAAACATGTACGGTCATTTGATAAGACGGAGAGTATAATGATATTCTCCGGCGAAATAAATTTATAATGACAATTTAACAAGGTTTGAGTTTCCTTCTAATTGCACTGTATACGCTCCGTATGTGAGTTTTGTTATATAAATCTGGAAGGGAAAAGATATGTAACAATAGCCATACATCGAGTACTCAAAGAGATTTATATGATATTCATCATATATTCTATAGGCGAATAATCTACACCCACTGTCTTTGGACGTTGACTGTATGGTTATAGGCTTTGGCTTGGCGTTTGAGTCAACCGGGTTTCGATCTCAGCTACGGGAAGCTACTGTCTAGCCACACTGATGAGTTCTGATTGAACGAAACAGACCTGTCTGTGGATATTCAAAGTAATATATTCAAAGTAATTTTTGGGATGAGACAGTATCACATGACAATATTGTCCTGAACAAAATTGAAAAAAAAAAAAAAAAAAAAAAAAAAACGAAAAAAAAAATCCCTGCAACGTTTGACTTTGATATGTTATTCATATAAAAGGAACAAGAGTTTGGAAGGGAGGTGGTGTAATGGTTAAAGCGTCAGACTGGAGTCTCGAAGTAAGTGAGTTCAATATTCAGTGGCGCTATTACGATCACTTTCGGACTAATGCTTTTGGGAAATGTACTGAACCCTTATCCCGCCAAACATTGATTATATAGTATCACTTCTGTTCTTCTACAGGGATAACTTTGGCATTAAATAACCCATGAAGGTTGATATGTCATTATATAAAGAAACCAAACTTTGAGTATGTTTTTACATACCATCGGATTTATTTCTATTTTTTTTTTTTTTTTTTTGCGGTGAACATGCACAGACGTACATGCATATATATATATATATTGTCATCCACATAGTGACAATCATAAACTGTTGCAATATATACATATATATTGTCATCCACAGGCAGACTGCTTCATTCTATCAGAACTCATCAGTGCAGATAGACAGGCTAGATTCCCGAAACTGGGATCGAAACCCGGTTGACTCAAACGCCAATCTAAGATTCTACCACTCAGCCACGAGGAAACCAGCGCAAGTGAAGGAAATTTAAACGGTTATGTATCACATTTGTTTTTGTTTACATATATCCGCTTAACGGCTACTGAGAGCTCGATTCACATGAAAAGCCTTGCGTTACGCTAATGGCAACATATTTACTTCCCTCGCTAGAGAGCTCAACCCTACAGGGGTAAGGGAGCATATATATATATATATATACACGCCTATGTTGGTTGATTGGTTGTTTGGGTTTTATGGCATATCAACCTTTGTGGGTTCTTTAACGCCAAATCCGTTTTTATACAAATAATCAGTTCTATTTCAAACAATTCAATTTTGCATGAGTACAGTTTAATTTTCAAAAAATTTTTTTGTTCTATTTTAAGCTATTCAGTTTAGTCAAACAGTTCTAATTCAAACAAATTCAGGTTTAGAATCAGTATAGGTTTTGTCCACACACAGTTAAATGTCAAAACAGTTCTATTTCAAACAATTCAGTTTAGCATAAGTCCACAGTTTAGTTCTATTCGACCCATACATGGGACTCTATCCGGTGCTACCACTCCGGACCAGAGTGGACCTGGGAGCAATGGCCATGAAGGGGTACCTCGCATTCCCCAAAACTCCAGTATTACTGGAACCTCACTATCAGATTGTTTAGTGTTATATCCAGGACACTCGTTGTGAGGGTCCTTACCCCTCTGCATAGGTGCAGTCTGTGTATTCTACAGCCCCAACCGACAGGGCAATATACACCTATGTGTGTGTTTATGTGAATGTACGTGTGTACGTAGAAACAAGCAGTATACCTCTCTAAAATTAACCTTGTGTCACCTCCTTTCCGTGTCGGAAGGTTGAAGTAATTACGTACTTTACAGTTCATTTAAACTTTAATGATTGCCATTTCTCTAAACAAGTAATTTTTTAATGGACAGAATCCAACATAGGACTGTAAACACTTTTTACTTTCCGGAGAGATTTTTTCTTTTTTTTTTAAATCCTTACTTCATGGGAGCAGAATTCTGTTTACTACCTGTATATAGGGGGGGGGGTTCTCGTGGTGTAATGCTTAAAGCGATGGACTGCGGAATCGTAGTACGCGAGTTCGTACTCCAGTCGCGCTATTAAGTTCACTTTCGGGCAAATACCCTTGGGAAAGGTATGAACCCTCTTATTCCCCAGCTATGGGTTAAATAGTACCACTACTGTTCTTCTCGGAGAATGGCTTTGGCATTAAATAACCTACAAAGGTTAATATGCCATTAAATAAAGAAATCAAACCAATACTTGTATATAGTATAACATATATATCATACATTGTTTTTATACAAGCGTCTGAGTTTCTTTTCGGTAATTCCTTTTATTTTTACATTTTTTTTTTTCATTTTTGAGCTACAGATCAGTGATTCCCTTTTATCGGGCGGGGGGCGGAGAGAGAAAGCAAATTATTAATTTGGTTTCTCTCATGGTTGTAGTAAAGGTGACATTGGCCCAGCGGTTAGAGTGTTCGCCAATGGCCCGGGAGACCTGGGTTCAATCCCAGGTCGAGTCATACCAAAGACTTTAAAAATGGTACTTGATACCACCTTGCTTAACACTCAGCATTATAAGGTACGGTTCAAGGGTAAAGTGGAGCAATCCTGGGAATGGAGTAGCGCCCTCCCCTACACCTTGGTGTAGTAGCTATCGAAAAGGGAGCCTTTGGGTCACCCTCGACTATGGTCGCTAACTTTACTTACTTACTTCTCCAGTAAGTCATGCTGTGTACTTTACCATTCGTTAAGCAATCACTCCAAGAGAAGGAAAACTCTGCATTCAAACCATCTGTACTCCGCTTAAAAATTGACCTAGGGTCGAATCCCGTGCGAATCCGTACAAAGTACTCCAATAATCACAGTAATGAATTGTTTATAAAGTTATAGCAAGAACAGTAACGTATTAATCAGGGAAGTCATTGTGGCGTAGTGGCTAACGTGCTGGACTGCAGCCTCAAAGTAAGCGAGTTCGAACAACAGTTGCGCTATTTCGTTCACTTTCGAGCAAATACCCTTGAGAAAGATATGAACCTCCTTATTCTCCTAGCTAAAAAGTTAAATAGTACTACACCTGCTAAAAAGTTAAATAGTACTACTATACATCTTAATAGATGGCTTTGGCATTAAATAACCCATGAAGGTTGATATGTGATTAAACAAAGAAACCAAACTAAGCATAGTAACCACCAAAATACTTGATAGGACAGAATTACCTTGGTCTCGTCAGAAAAGATAGAAAAAACATTTTTTCGCAAATACATATATACGAGGCTCATTGAATAAGTTTCCAGACTTTTTTCGTATGGGCACTTTTATTGATAGTACACACATGAAACTCTAGTCCCCTTCGAAGTAATCTCCTCCGGCTGCAATGCACTTGTTGTACCGTTCCAACAACTTATGGAAGCCCCCATGGAAGTCCTCTTGTATGTGTGTGTCAATGACCTTCGTCACAGCCTCTTTCATCTCCTCAATTGTCTTATAACGACAGCCTCTGAGCTTAGGGAATAACCAAAAGTCACAGGGAGCAAGGTCTGGACTATAGGGACGGTGAGGAACTGTCTTGATGCCCATCTTGGTCAAATAGTCTGTGACAAGGATGGAGTTGTGGACTGGTGTATTGTCCTGGTGGAAATGCCACTGATCCGATTTGAAGAGTGCTGGCCCCTTCCGATGGAATCTCTTGCTGAACTCCCTTAAAACCTCAACATAGTAACCCTACCCCTAACCCTTTGGCCAATCAACTCTGGTGTGTTGACTTCCTTACTCCTCCCACACCTGTCACCATTCCTCACAGACTCCCTGGCTTCATTGAATCTCTTATGCCACTCAAAAACTGATTCTTGATTTATGCAAGATGGTCAAAAAGCAGTCTGAAGCATTCCATACGTTTCTGCGGCATTTTTTTCCAAGTTTAAAACAGAATTTTATTGAATATCGTTTTTCTAAAGTGTCCTCACATCCAGATTGCATTTTTAAAATTTACCAGCTGTGACAATCAGGCTTTAGTAGGGTGTATTCCAGTTGCTGCTGTAGCTGTTGATTTGAACCTGAAATCATAAAAATTTGTCAGTCATCTCATAAGATGTATAGCAATAACATAGTGAATTTTCAAGAGTCTACGACAATTTTAAATGCCTGTACAAAAAAGTCTGGAAACTTATTGAATGCACCACGTATATATATAGAGATAGTTTAAACACGAAGTCAACCGTACGGGATGAACGCTCTAATTCAAGATATTCGTTGATCACATAAAACTTCTCATAATGTATGACACGCTCGTACTCACATCTTCGACAATGACTAACGAAGGTCGAAAGTAGATGTACCCAAGTTACAATATCAGAGATTTCGGACAATTATTAACTAGTCTTGATCATCAGTTGCAATAACTCGCTCTTGAACATGCAAAGGCGAATAAAAAACTCAACTCTAAATCCTTGTCTGTCATCTTTAATGAGATATGCATACAAGAAAATATACTGCATAAATACAATATATATATATATATATATATATATATATATATATATTATGAACACTCCCGTCAATCTTGACCTATGAGAGACCAAGAATTTGGTTAAGGATATAAACTATTCCATTACCTACACAGGTGATTTCTTTGTAGTTGTGAAAGTTTGTCAAGAACCAGCCTCACTTCTAATTCTAAGTCTTTCTTTCTCCTAGACTAGTTGCCCAACCAAAGCTAAAGACCCTAATCTAACCAATTGGTTTAGTAGGAAGAGTGTTCGTTAATGGTCGGGGAGACCAGGGTTCAATCCCAGGTCGAGTCATACCAAAGATTTAAAAAATAGTACTTGATACCTCTTTGCTTACTACTCAGCATTATAAGGTACATATCAAGGGTAAAGTGGAGCTATCCAGGAAAAGGATTAACACCCTCCTCTAGATATTGAAAAGCGAACCTTCGGGCCCCCCTCGACTACGGTCGCCAACTTTACTTATATATATATATATATATATATATATATATATATTGCTTAGCAGTCAGAAGATTTTTCTCTAGTCAGAAAATTTGTCAGTTTTTAGAAATATTGATTTTATATATTTATTTATCAACCCCTCAGCACAAACAGGATTCAACAAACGCTGAATTTTTAAGCGAAACTTAACAGGTTTTAATTCAGACTTTTCCTTCTCCTAGACCAGTTGCCATAACAAAGTTAAAGAGTGTGTTATATAGTCATCTACAGCATCACAACGACACCATAATTAAACAGACGCAAGGATAAAGACGCAAGAAGGACTTCTTTAACAACATATTTTTACCTCTCACTTTATTTGTAAGGTTCGAAAGGGTTGTTCAAGGTTTGCATGTGAGAGGGTACTGGAGACCGAACATAAACTTCATATTTTGACCCCACAGTTATGACCGTCACGTTGTGTCTTTCTTGTTCTCCTGATGTTGGGGTCTACTCCATCGGGGCTTTCCGAGGGCCCCCTCGGTCGGGTGTGGCCTTCCCTACTACATCTGGTCTTTCATCATCATCATCATCATATCGTGCTGGCAGCACGGATATCCCTGACCCTCTCTCGCCACTCCTCCTTAGCTGTCTGGAATTCTACCGGCAACTGCTTTGGCACCCAACTCAACTCAATTATATAATAATTCAACGCCCACACGATCGCCCACTGGATCTTTGAAATCGAATGTTTAATCGTCATCAAGCGGAAATAACTGTCATGCAGTTCAGAGGTTACTCTCTTCGGGTGCATCACTGTAGTAGCACAATGGGAACTTCACCTTGTCCCATATCATAAGCCTTAATCCGCCCACGCGATCTCTTTCGATTACTGGCCATTGGAATGTGTCACTTCCTTCCGGTGTATCACCTTGGAATAGTATTTTTGGGCTGGGTCGAAGGTCAAAATATAACAAGTGCCGCCTGTCCTACTATTTACCTATGGCTTGAGGGAGAATTGTTGGATTCGTGCCTTTCCCAACGGTATTAGCGCAATGTAAAATTTAAACAGTCTTGCCCAGGATTTGAACTCAAGTCTCTGTGTCCATTTTATACGACGGTAACCATTACTTCACGAAGGGCTCCGCAAATATTGATTTTATATGATTTTGGGGATTCCGTTTACAATATAATATTTAAGTTGAAACTATGTCTGACTATTTGAAACGTTTGGATAGCAGTTTTCTTTCACTTGGTTTTCAAATGTCCAATTTGAAATGGTGATTGCGTTATTTTCTCCTACTCTTACAATCTATTTTGTTTATTTTTCTCCTTTCGGAGAATAAAAAGGATAACGAGGAAAAGCTAACTCGTGTACATACATGTCGGAAAGTCGGAGATCGTTTCGACATTGTATTTATATTGTAAGAAGGTGTTGTGCAATGGTGTTCCACCACTAGGACATCTGAAATGTGGAGGCGTTGATGGACAAATGAGATCAAAGCTCACTTCGATTGAAACAAACGAAAAGAAAGTTTTCGTTTTGAGATTTAGCAATTGGATTATCGGAGTTTTACAGAACTGACATGTTTTTGTTTTTTTGTTTTTTTTAAAATATTTTTTGCGTGGGAATCTGAGCGTTTTAGAGGCCTCTTTTTTTAAGGGATCTGATTAAGACTTTTAAAAGATACAAAGACTTTTATCTTTATGAGAGACAGTTTGAAAACTCATCGAGATGACCACCTTGAATTATGAAAATATCAAAAGGCATGAGAACCAAACTAAATGTGTATTTATCTATTTCTTTCCCCGGCTGGGACCAAATAACAACTTTCTGAATAGTGAGCACCAAAAGTTAATCACTATATATATATATATATATATATATATATATATATATATATATATATTGATGAGACCTTGGTAGTTCAGTTATGCCCAATAATTATCTAATGACAAAAAAATAGTCGTCATTCTATTTTTTTCTTTTAGCCAAATGCATCGTCTGTTCAATGTTTTTCACTTGGCTGGTTTTCGTGTTAATTTTAAATACTGCCTGCGCATTCGTTGATTTGAAACGCTCTTTCTTTCTTTCTTTCTTTCTCTATCGCATCAAATTCTCCTACCGAATCAATTTAGTGTGTTCTCGTTCCCTTTCATTTTACACAACATTCAAGCAGTAAATTAAACCCGAGCCTAATGAACATTCCGTTGAAAACGAGTGTTGACTCATGCAACAACTACTCTCTGTGTCTTAACAATTAAATATATGTTATCTAAATATACTGTTTTCACTGCTGCTTACCTAATGGACTAAAACTGCAACTCGTTCGATAATCATATAAGTTTCATAACAAGCAGGTAAGAGTTCGAGTCCATATACCAGTCTTCTGGATTTAAAAAAAAGAAGCAAAAACATGTTTAATTCGAAAAATATCTTATAACTTGATCGAAATGATATAAAATGAATATAATTAGTAAATCTTTTTTTTCTATATTATAGTTGTTTGGATCTACGGTATGTCAACCCTTGCTGGGTAATTTTAGGCCGGTCAATTTAACATTTATGATTTCCAATTGTATGCGGTACAAAAATGAATCTTCACAATCATTTTAAATACTACTTTACTTTACCAACATTGGCAGGACACGACACATGGTCAATTTTTTAGCGGAGTAAAGCTGGTTTGAATTCTGAGTTTTCCTTCTCGAAGACTGGATGCTTCACCGAGTCTAAAGATACAGTCTGCCCCACTATTTACCCATAACTGTAAGAAGAATAGATGCATTCATGCCTCTCCCAAGGAAGTTAAATGAGAATGCAAACAGTCGCTGATTTCATTCCCTAGGACGATAACCGTTACCCTAAGTGTAAATAGATCTACTTGATCCATTAATGGGACCCTCACAAGTCCTCGTGGCGTGCTGGACTATGGCATCGTAGTTAGCGAGTTCGAATCCCACGCATGATATTTCAATCACTCTCGGATAAATACGCTTGAGGAAAGTATGAAGCTCTTATCATCACCAAGCTATGGGTTGAATAGTACAACTGTTGTTCTTCTACAAGGATGGATTTAAGCATTAAATAACCCGTGAATGTTGATATGCCATCAAACAAAGAAACCGAAACCTTATCAGTGAACTAGTGGAAGTACCCGCTTACTCCGGGTAAGACGCCAAGACTTAAAGCCCAGTCGGTTGGGGCAGTAGAATATACCGACTGCATGTCTGCAGATGGGTAAGACGCCCCAAATGAGTGTACAGGATATGACATTAAACAATCTGATGGTGAAACCCTAGTAATGCTGGAGCTTTGGGGAATGCGGAGTACCCTTTCATTGCCATTGCTATCAGGTCCACTCTAACCCAGAGTGGTAGCACCTGATAGGGTCCTATCTATGGGTCAAATAGAATTATTTGACATTTAAACTGAGTGCAATTTAGCATAAGTCATTTGGACTTATGCTAAATTGAGTTGTTAGAAATAGAACTATTTGACCATTTAACTGTGTGTAAACAAATGAGTAATGTTTAATTGAATTGTTAGAGATACATAGCAATATTTTAAACCATTTAACTGTGTGCAAAAAAAAATGAATTATGTTGACTAGCATAATTATATTATATAGCCATAACCATAATGATATCAATAACAACGGTACAACAAATACATATTCAAATTCAGTCAAATACATTTACACAGGCGGACTCTGTTGTTCAGGCATGGACGTATTTATTAATTTCTATCTTCGGTTCTTCGACACGAGGAGAGAGACACAATTCTTAAAAGTCTTTCGTAATCATACAATGTTAAATCCACCCCCAACGTTCGGCACATCTCGTGGTGTTTAGATCTCAATTCATCTCTGCCGGTAGAGATCCGAAAAACTCAACTCTATGTCCCAATGGCAGAGAACTCAACTATCTGCCTGCATGGTCCAATCTCAACCTTCAACTGACTCTTTTACAAAATCATCAAATTCTCAGGACCATCTCTTCCGGGCATGACGTCATCTACACTCTAGCTCCATTTTCTGTCTGGGGTTTATTATGACAATGGTGATTGTCATATCCTTTGCACGCGAGCGTAAAACTGTACCCAATGACTGTGCACCTGAACTAAGAGCCGAATAACTAAGCCCTACCAAACTGAATGATAAAATATAATTAACGAAAAATGATTAATATAAAAAAAATCATTCAATAATCATATAACAATTAGAGTTAAATAGCAATACTTATAACAACTTCAAGTGTACCATAGCCAGATACGGATATGGATATGTGAAACGTACATAGAATATTCAGAACATATATATATAGAACATAGGAATCCCGAAACACGAAAACACTTAACAATTTCTTCGTTCAGGTACGAAACTTTTTATTACCTTTGAGTTAAAGGTTTCGACATAAGGAAGAGAGATACACATTCTTTCTATTCTGGCCTTTCCATCTGCCCCCCATCTCGTGCGGCGCCCGTAGCGCGCAAAATCGTCTGGCCTCTGCGAACCACGAAAATCGATCCTTCTCCTTCGGTGTCTAGTTCTCAACTCAACTGACTTTTTTTTTCAAAATCCCCAAAATCCTCCGCGCGCGCTTTCGGTGCGTGACGTCATTCGCATTCTCTAGCCCCGTTTCCTATCTGGGCTATTGTGACATCTCTGAGTGACACGTACGCTCCGCGCGCGCGAACACCTGCGTTAACGTTGCACCTAAGTAACCCATGCACTGAGCCGAAAGGTTCTCAGCCTAACTAAACCCGAAGGTATAAAACGAAATCCTTCGTCCATTATATTACACAAGGTGCACAAACAAATGATGACTGATATTACATTGTTACTGTTATATATCAATACTTGAAATCATTTAACTATGTACAAGCAAATGATTAATAGTAGACAGAAATATTCGTGTGAGGAAGAAATACTTGAAACCATATAAAACCATGTATTAAAGAATGAACTCAGGGTCGTTTAAAAATGAATTAACAAAATGTGTTTACTAATCATATATTTAATATATAGATTGGTCTGGTTTGGTTTTATGGCATATGAATCATTGTAGGTTATTTAATGCCAAATCCATTTTCCTACATACAAACAGTTCTATTTCAAACAATTCAGTACACAGTTTCATAAGTACACCGGACTTTGGCGTAATGGTTAGAGTGTTCGCCAATGGGCCGGGAGACCTGGGTTCAATCCCAGGTCGAGTCATACCAAAGACTCAAAAAATGGTACTTGATGGTACCTTCTTTAACACTCAGCATTATAAGGTAAGGATCAAGGGTAAAGTTGAACAATCCAATTAAAGGAGTAGCGCCCTCCCCTACACCTAGGTGTAGTAGCTATCGAAAAGGGAGCCAGCTTTACTTACATAGTTTCAATGAAAAATAGTTGTATTTCAAACAGCTTTTTGTTTACACAGTTAAATGTAGAAACAGTTAATTTCAAATAATTCACTTTAGCGTACTATTTGACCCATAGATCAGGTGCTATCACTCTGGGCCAGAATGGACCTCACCATCAGATTGTTTAGTGTCATATCAGGACACTCGTTGAGAGAGAAGCAGTCGGTGTATTCTAGAGCCCCAGCCGACTGGGCAAAAGCCAAAACATGTCTTTAGTAAATGAAAAAAAAACTCAATGTATGTAATCTTCATTTATGTTTAAATAAAACGTTTTTCATGAATGTTGAATGCTTTCATGATAAATATTCAATACTAGTAGTTGGGATCAGAGTGGATCTGAGAAAAATGGCAACGAAGGAGTGACTCCACACTCCTAAAAGGTTCAAAAATGGAACTTCACAACCGAATGTAATCAGCGTCATTTGTATTTTCTTTAGGGGAGCGGCTCATAACGAGTACCAGCTGTAACCACCTACGGAAATTTTTTGTTTGACAAAAAACGATTACGAAATAGTCCTGACGTCCAGCTAAGTGACTACTTTAACTTGTTCACTGATACGGTTTCAATTTCATTGTTTAATGGCATATCAACACTTGTGGGCTATTTAATGCCAAATCTTGATTTTTTGAAAATTTTGTATACATGATTAGTTTTAGTTGGTTATTGCTTAAAGGCATATCAACCCTAGTGGGTTATTTAATGCCAAATCTTGATTTTTAAAAAATTTTGTATACATGATTAGTTTTAGTTGGTTATTGCTTAAAGGCATATCAACCCTAGTGGGCTATTTAATGCCAAATCTTGATTTTTAAAAATTTTTGTATACATGATTAGTTTTAGTTGGTTATTGTTTAAAGGCATATCAACCCTAGTGGGTTATTTAATGCCAAATCTTGATTTTTAAAAAATTTTGTATACATGATTAGTTTTGGTTGGTTATTGCTTAAAGGCATATCAACCCTAGTGGGTTATTTGATACCGAATCTTGTTTTATGTTATTTTGCATGCATGATTAGTTTTGTTTGGTCATTGTGTAATGGCATATCAACCTTATTGGGTTATTTGATGCCAAATCTTTTTGTTTTGTATACATGATTAGCTTTGTTATTGTTTAATGGCATATCAAACCTAGTGGGTTATTTAATGCGAAATCTTGTTTTTATACATGATTAGTTTTGTTTGATTATTGTTAGGAATGCTATCTAACCCATAGTTGGAGGAAATAAAAGAGTTGATACATTTCCAAAGGGCATTAGCCCGACAGTGAACGTTATAGTGCGACTGGAGTTCTTACTCGCTTTCTACGATGTCGCAGTTCATCACGATTACCCCTACGCTACGAGAACTTACTCTTCACTGATACATACTTCAACATCGGAATTAACTGATATCTAATTTTACGAAAGATGACTAATAAAAGTCTTCAAAATCTAGACATTTAAATCTTCATGAACACACAGAAAGCAATTAGAAACCAAGTAAATAAAGGAAAGTATGGAAGAAATGTTTTCGTCTCTTATCTGTTTCTATCTTTTTCGTTTTGTATATTTCTTTTGGACTTTCTTTGGGCAAGGCATTGCGCCAGCCAGTCAACGTGGGGTAAAATAATATAACCAAAATATGGAGTCAGATATCTTACGGCAACACAGCCTTACCCTTAGCCACTGACCTCCGATAAATACCTTTCAAACCCCACACATTAAAAACCAGAAGATAAAACTACGTATCATTAAGAATATTCCTCAAGAGAAATGGCCTTGGTCATGTTTTTTTAAAAAGGATAAAGAAATATAGTTCTTACATTCACAATTCAGATAAGAAAAGTTTTAGCCCTTGTGATTTTATTTTAAAACTTTACGCATCCAAAAATTAAACAATGTCCAAACTTAAAATATTTTTTATTAATATATATTGAGCGTACATAATAAGTAAAAAGTAAAGTTGTCTCCCTTTAGTCGAGAGTGACCAGAAGGCTCCCTTTTCGACAGCTACTACACCGAGGTGTAGCGGATGGCGCTACTCATTTCCCTGGATGGCTCCACTTTACCCTTGATACGTACCTTATATCGCTGAGTGTTAAGCAAGGAGGTATCAAGTACCATTTTAAAAGTCTTTGGTCTGACGCAACCTGGGTTTGAACCCAGGTCTCACGGACCACTCGACCCACTAGACCAATGAGCCGGTTGACTGTACATGATATTAGTAGTTAAAGAAAAAAAACTTCCTGGGAGCTAAGTGGTCGAACTTTTATACAAAGGTAATTAGCCCGTCCTTAAATATAAATAAATAAAATCTATTAAGAAAATTGAATAACGTATACCTAAACTATCAGTCATTCATATTTTGAATTAGTGGCGCTGGGATTTAAATCCAAAAGTGGCAAGTGTGAAAAAATGTTTCAAGACTGATTACAGTAAGAAATCAGTAAGAAAAAGTAGCAGCAGATATAAAAATGTAAGATTAACCCTCCAAAAAACAGTTTGAACAATAAGTTAGAACTTAGAAATTTTAAAGGCGTAAGTATATTTACATATATATATATATATATATATATATATATATATATATATATATATATATATATTTATATATATATATATATATATATATATATATATATAATAGCATTAACTAAATTGAAGATTAATTGTTAAAATAAAGAATAAAATCAATTCACAAAGCTTAAAAAAACAAAAAGAGATTGTTGGACTTAAAGTCCCTCTTAAACTTATACATTTTAATTCGCGTTATGATATTCGCTTAAAAGTATAAATAAGGAAGACTAGAATATGATCCTGCATATTCGCGGAAATAAAACTAAAAATCCAATATACCTACTCCCCGACCCCCATCCCCCCAAAGTACACAGGCGTACATCACCGGAAGTCATGGAAAGTAGCATAGTGGATATGAAGGAAGGTGGATGAATCTAAAGTTGGGTAAGCGGCTAGCTTTATCAGATGCTGGGGAAGAACCTCATAGGTCAACTGCCAGGATCAAATAGTTCAATCAGGAAACTACTGCTACTCGTCTACTTGGGTGGCATCTATTGATGAGTAAAAAACAGCCCACGAAAAATTACAGTGACTCAAATTCAATCTGTATATCTAAACTGAATCGCTCTTCGTGCGGGTAAACGAGGAGCGAGGTTGAGATAGGCCACGGTGTTCGAAAAATTAGCTTCAGGGTTCAAACCCACACCAAAATTACTTAGACATAAAAACCTTGTTAACATAGCGACATTTAACTTTAAATACAATAAACCTGTTACCTAAGCTGATAGCATTTGCAGCCGAGTACAATACAGATATGATATGCATACAAGGACATGAATACTACCATAGTGAACTGGAAATGAAATATTACGATATCGGTAAAGATGAGGAAAATTTAAGAGATAAAATTTGCAATATAAATGAAAATTTTGAAGGATAAAATTTGCAATATAAAGGAAAATTTTGAAGGATAAAATTTGCAATATAAAGGAAAATTTTGAAGGATAAAATTTGCAATATAAAGGAAAATTTTGAAGGATAAAATTTGCAATATAAAGGAAAATTTTGAAGGATAAAATTTGCAATATAAAGGAAAATTTTGAAGGATAAAATTTGCAATATAAAGGAAAATTTTGAAGGATAAAATTCGCAATATAAAGGAAAATTTTGAAGGATAAAATTCGCAATATAAAGGAAAATTTTGAAAGATAAAATTTGCAATATAAAGGAAAATTTTGAAGGATAAAATTCGCAATATGAATGAAAATTTTGAAGGATAAAATTCGCAATATAAAGGAAAATTTTGAAGGATAAAATTTGCAATATAAAGGAAAATTTTGAAGGATAAAATTTGCAATATAAAGGAAAATTTTGAAGGATAAAATTCGCAATATGAATGAAAATTTTGAAGGATAAAATTCGCAATATAAATGAAAATTTTGAAAGATAAAATTCGCAATATAAAGGAAAATTTTGAAAGATAAAATTCGCAATATAAAGGAAAATTTTGAATGATTAAATTCGCAATATAAAGGAAAATTTTGAAGGATAAAATTCGCAATATAAAGGAAAATTTTGAAAGATAAAATTTGCAATATAAAGGAAAATTTTGAAGGATAAAATTCGCAATATGAATGAAAATTTTGAAGGATAAAATTCGCAATATAAAGGAAAATTTTGAAGGATAAAATTTGCAATATAAAGGAAAATTTTGAAGGATAAAATTTGCAATATAAAGGAAAATTTTGAAGGATAAAATTTGCAATATAAAGGAAAATTTTGAAGGATAAAATTCGCAATGTGAATGAAAATTTTGAAGGATAAAATTCGCAATATAAATGAAAATTTTGAAAGATAAAATTCGTAATATAAAGGAAAATTTTGAAAGATAAAATTTGCAATATAAAGGAAAATTTTGAAGGATAAAATTCGCAATATCAAGGAAAATTTTGAAGGATAAAATTCGCAATATCAAGGAAAATTTTGAAGGATAAAATTCGCAATATAAAGGAAAATTTTGAAAGATAAAATTCGCAATATAAAGGAAAATTTTGAAGGATAAAATTCGCAATATAAAGGAAAATTTTGAAGGATAAAATTTGCAATAAAAAGAAATTTGAAAGGGATTATAAAACTTGCAATGAAGAGAGTGACAGTAAAGCCTAGTTTAGTATTTAACTGGGTAATGTTTTTAGGGGGCTTTCGTGTGCAATATTAAACGGTAAGTTAAAACAGTAAGTTTAAACAGTAAGTTCCGCAGCTTTCTAGTTCGGATATTGATTGGAAAAGATAACACAGATAATAAAGTTTTTAAAAGGGAATTTTATACGAAAGAAACAAGAAAGAAAGGGATAGAAGAGATAAGGTATTGCAAATTTTAGTGCAATTTGCTGGAACTTATCTGAGAGAATGTCCGGTACACAAGGTTCAGAATGAATTTGAGTATTTTTCTTTTTTTGTTTTGTCGAAATGTTTCAGAGTTCATTAAATTAAAATTCTTTTCAGCAGAATTCTCGGTTGAATTTTCTTTCAGTTGTTTAACTTGGAAGAATTTCAGTTGTCGACTTTCGTTTAATTTTACTTTTATTTCTTGGGAAGCTCCATTCAAGAAGCGAGTGACGAGACCTTTCTGCTGACTTAAGTTTTTCGTTTAGTCCCCGAATTCGTACTGAGGGTTCAATAGTAGTTTTCGAAAAAAAAATGGAAGTAGCTTTTTGGTGCCGCACTGTCTGGGATTATTTCTTCCTTTCCTACTCTGGTCAAATCAAGTCTGCACGTGGTCGGTTTGATTTTTTCTTAGAAATACATTTTTTATAAAGAATGCATATCTACACCTGCTTTCACCCTTTAAACATAAAAACACCATTTTCTGGCAGAAGAATGGGGTATTGCCATATCTTTAAAAAAATCAGTACGATCATTTTTATGTTATTTTTAAAACATTATCGCAAAAAATTTCTCCAGGGAGATATTTTAGGGGTTTTCCATGGTATCCGAAATCTTCGAATGAAGCCGTCTTTCGTCTTCCATCTTCTATGTTCTGAATAAACAAGGCGGCAACCTTTTGATATGAATAATTATCGTAAACTTTTAAAAAAATGTGATTCTCCATCCTTTTTTTTTTTAAATAATGACCATCTTACAACCCCTACTTAATATACGTGAGTATTCCTCGTTTGACACCTTTATATACGAATAATTTTCCTAAACTTCAATAAAAGAGATTCTACGTCCTTTATTTTTAATGATGACAATCTTAAACACAAATGTAATATAGATAAGTACTTCTAGTTTTAATCGTTTAAACACAAATAATTATCTTAAACTTTAATCAAAGCAACCCTTTGTTCTGCATTTTTAATGATAACCATCTTACAATCTGTATTTAATATTGTAAAGTACTGCTAGTTTGACTCCTTTCAATACAAATGAACACTCAAAACTTTAATAAAAGCGACCCTTAAATCCGTATTTTTAATAATGGCCATCTTACAACCTGCGTGTAATATGGGTAAGTTCTGCTAATTCGACTCCTTTTAATACAAAGAATTATCCAAAACTTCAATGAAAGCAAGTCTTTGTTCTGTATTTCTAATAATGACAATCTTACAAGCCCGTATGTAATATGGACGAGTACTGAAAGTTTAACTTTTTAAAATGCAAATAATTATTCAAAATTTTAATAAAAGCGACCCTTTGTTTTGTATTTTTAATAATGACCCTCTTAGAACTCGTATATGATTCGAGTTAAGGACTTCGTTTGTATAACCATTAGATACATTTATAAAAGGGTAGTTATTTAAACATGGTTCATTTTAAGTGAGTCTTGATTGGATTGTAGATAAGGATATAAACAACAGACCTGCAGTGTCTTTTTCTAAACCATCTCTGTTTAGGGGATACACGAGAAAGCTACGAAATTTGAGATTTAGAGAACTACAGTGAGGTCAAAAGCACTTACTATCATCATCATCATCATCATCATGTCGCGCTGGTAGCACGGATATCCCTGACCCTCTCTCGCCACTCCTCCCTATCGTTCATCGCCTCTGGCAGGTCTTCAGGACAACATCCCGTATACTCACATAGCTGCTGAATGTATGTTCGTGCTACTGATCGTCCTGCTTTTGCACGGCCATGTGTGGGGGTCCATAAGAGTAAATCTCTTATGAGTTCGTCCCTGCTTCTCCAGCAGTGTCCTGCATGTCTGACTGACAAAACAAATTCTAATTTTAAATTACGAAAGCCCTGTCTTACTCTTAATCTTCTACTGACAAAATTCACCGAAGCCCTGACGGGGAAGTCTAGAATACATTGACTGTATATCCTCTAGGAGGATACAACCCTCCAACAAAACTTAACACTAAACTACATCCTACAACCCATACGTAGTATTGTAACGTAATGGCCGAGGGATTTCGGTTCATGCCTTTGAGTTTAGTTAGACTGAGAACATTTCGGCTCAGCACATGGGTTGGTTAGGTGCAACATTGAGGCAGGTGTTAACGCGGGGGCGCGCGGGCGGATGAAGGTGTCACTCAGAGATGTCACAATTGTCCGAGACGAAACGAGTGACGGAGTGTGAGTGACGTCACGCACCGGAAGCGCGCAGAGGTTTGTGGAGAATTGAAAGAAAGTTAGGGAGTTGAATACTAGACGCCAAACGAGGAGGATCGACTTTTGGAGCTCGCAGACGCGAGGCGAACTTGCGCCCTATGGGGGCCGCACGAGATGGGGGCCAGATGAATAAGACAGCATAGAAGATTGTGTCTCTTCTCCTTATGTCGAAACCTTTAACTCAAAGTTAATAAAAAGGTTTCGTACCGAAACAAGAAGTAGTTACGTGTTTTCGAATTTCGAGATTCCTATGTTCTTTATATGTTCGATGTATATGTGGTACCAACATGCTATGTCTATTTCACACACGGCTGTATCTAGCGTTAATTGTGAATACGGTACAATATCGGTAAATACTGTTAGTCTGATGCCTTAAAATACAAAGAATTATCCTAAACTTTAATAAAAGCTACTCTACGTTTTTTTTAATTTTTAATAATGACACTAAACTATATCTGCTGGTGAGGCTCCAGTTCTGGAGCCCTGTGGGATACAGAGTCGTTCAATCCTAGTCATTACTCCCAGTTCTACCCCGACCCACAGTTGTAGTAACTGTTAGGATCCCATCAATATGCCAAATAGATCTGCTTTGAAATTATTAGTATTAGATAAGAATACATGAAACCCTATAACCATGCGAAAATTATTTGTAGTAAGAATCGTTACTTGAAGCTTTTATTGTTTTGAAAGGATTATTTGTTACCTGAAATTATATAATTGCCTAAAATACATGAAACTATATAATTGTGCACAAATTTGTATGAGATAATTATAGTTGAAACCATATAACTGTGTGCAAACAAATTATTATTATATTACTCCTTGCGAGTTTTTCACACCATCGTTAGCTGAAGGTCTTTCACAGGAATCGGAAAGACAGCAAGTCTCCTTTGGTCTTTAAGACTTTTCTCAGTATTTTGGCTGTTCTTAACAATACTATAGTTTGGATGTTCTCGGCCCGTCCTTCGGTTTCCAACTCCTCCAGCCCCCTTAATCAAACCTTTGGAGACTGTTCCAAGTGCACCAATTACAAGCGGTATCACCGTCACCTTCATAGTTTTTTCAGTTCTCGCTTTCTTTTATTTTCACTCTGTGGTTCGCCGGGACAGCAAAATTCACTTTAAGGCAGGTCCTTTTTTTTGTTAACTATCAATAAGTTTTTTCTTCTGGCCGAGATTAGGTGATCTGTTTGAATCTCAAACCCGAGAATTTTGTGCGTTTTATTCTCTAGAATGGATTCTGATTTGTGCATATACCATTTGGTGGTATGGTCGAATTTCAATTTCTTGCACGATTCCTGGTGGATCACCTTTCCCACACAGTCGTGTCAAGTCTTTTACTCTTTTTGCGCGAATTTGTGACATTCGTTTATTATGCGATCATATTTACCAACCCTTCCACTCGGGCAGGATGTGACACAAGGTCAATTTTTAAGTGAAGTTTAACAGGTTTGAATTCAGAGTTTTCCTTCTCCTAGACCAAAGCTGAAGAACCTAGTCTGCCCTACTATTTACCCATAGCTGGAGGAAGAATAATTGGATTCATACCTTTCCCAAGGGTATTAGTGCTATGTGAAATGCAATTAGTCTCGGCCAGGATTTGAACTCGTGTCGCCGTGTCCATTTCCTAGGACGGTAACCATTACACCACGGGCAACTCCAGTTTATTATGTAATTAATCGCTTCGTCTCTATCACCACACAGCCTAAATTTGCTATTTTGATTCGTCTGATCTATTTTCGCTTTAACATAGTTGGTCCTTAAAGCGTTGTTTTGTACTACTATCTGAAGAAATTAATTTCTTCTCTTTAGTTTTCCCTTTCATCGCCATTTCCAGGTCTCTTTATGTGAAATTTTATCTGTTTGTCGCTTGAAATATCCATACAGTTGTTTTTGTTCCCAATTCTGTTTCTTAGTTATTTTTTATTCTGTTTATCTTTCCGGTCGCTATAATTAATCCCTCTTTGCTCTTTTTTAACATAGACTTCAAATTCCTGTATTGATGCATTCACACTAACTTAAATGTTAGCAAGTCCTCTTCCGGTTTTTCTTTACACATATAATTTGTCTATGTCATCTCTCAAATGTAGGGCCTTGTGCATCGTCATCAACTTTCTTGTCCTATGGTCCATTTGTTTAAGTTCTTCCCTTGTATAGTTCAAGAATGGTCAGCCCAGGTGTTTACCCCTTTGATGAGATTCCTGCTACAGAGCTTGGTTTTGAGAAACTTTCTCGTTCGTCGTTATTTTTTCTTTTATCTTCACTTGTTTGATGGCGTCCACTTCGAATATTCTGATGTACTTGTAATTTTTCTTTTCTCCAAGCGTTCTGATATTTTTTCGACAGTTCAATTCATTCTGTTATTTGTCTTTTTCCACTTTTCATTATGAGCATGGTACATTTCTCGAGGCCAAATTTCATTCCTATATCCTGACTATATATTCTTACTACCTGTACCCGGCCACGCGTTGCTGTGGCTCAGTTTGTTTAAATGGGGGAGGGAAATGCATGTTTCTAATATGTTTAATTTTCCAATACTTGTGGATACACAATATTCTTGGTAGTTCCAGTTACCGGGTAGATAAAGAGATTGTCTGGATTGCCGACTCTGGAACAGGCAACATATAATTGCCCATGTGAGAAGCAATCAGCCAAACAATTCTAAAGATTGTCCCTGTGCTTTGTTGATCGTGATTGCAAATGCCAATCGAATTGGGAATTGCAATCTCTTAAATTGAAATGACATATCTGTTGGAATCATAAAATTCGCTGTATGAGGATATCTTCACCTTTGAAAGGCCCTGTCAAAATTTTTGCTTCTATGATGTTGGTCATTAATTTTTTACTGAAAGACGTGTGCCATCACCAAGATTGGGCTGGTTGATATTTCGCAATATGATAAATGGCACACCATAAAATATCTATTAAACAACAAAATAAATGGGATATCAATAGTGAAGAAAAAATTTAAGAATAAGTTTTTAGAATAAAAAGAAATTTACTTACTACTGAACCAACGAAATATGGCTTAAAGTTTATTAACGAAAGAAAACTTTTTAAGGAATGTCTTTCATTGAATTTAAACAAAAAAAGAAAAAGAAAAGCAAATATTAGTGTCTTATCGATAATAATAAACAAAAGAAATAAGAGAAAAAAATGTCATAATAAAAAAGAAAATAAAATATTTAGTAAACAATTTGTTACTACTGAACCAACGAAATATGGTTTAAGGAAGAAAATTTTTCAATGGATGTCTTTCGTTAATGTTGAAAAAATATAAGAAAATATTTTGTAAACAATTCGTTAGAATAAAAAAAAATACTTACTACTGAACCAACGAAATACGGTTTAAAGTTTAGTGTCTTTGTTTAAGTCAACTAATAAAGCAGAAAAAAAATCACGTGTAAAATTTGTGAGGTTTGAGTGGCTGAGGAATCTGGGGTTAGGGGCAAGCCTGTGTTGCCGTTAGATATCTGACTCCATATTTTGGTTATATTATTTTACCCCATGTTGACTGGCCGGCGCAATGCCTTGCCCAAAGAAAGTCCTAAAAGAAATATACAAAAAGAAAAGATAGAAATAGATAAGAGACGAAGACTTTTCTTTTATTCTTTCCTTTATTTATTGGGTTCAACAACCATTTCGTGGATGAAGGTTTTTTTCCTGAATACATTGAAATGGTTGAATCCCTCAGTTTAAAGTGTCAAAAATACATTAATTCGTTTCATGTATGTATGTGTCCGCATTTTGTATTTCGGGCTTCCATAAGGGTTAGTTTTCTTTTGGAAGTTTTGTCAAACTCCGGTAAGAGTTAGTTTACAGTTCATTCGCGGGTCTGGTATATTTCAGCATAATGCTGACCGATAGAGAGAGGACTGCTACCAAAGACGTACGCGTGGTGCCCAAAATACCAGACAGCAAAATGGTGTTGTTGGTTCGACGGACACTGCCTGAAAGAGAAAGATTACTTTGCTTCGTTTGTCAAAACGAAAGCCTTTTTTCTTTTACGCATGCGTCATCCCCTTTTCCCGTTATAGACCTCTGGGAATTTTCTGCAAATTTAATAGTTTTCTTTTTATTTATTTATTTTTTTTTTATTTCAAATCTTTAATTTTTTTGTTTATTTATTCGTTCCCTACAAATTCTTGGAAAATGGAAGTAATATTTTCCATCATTATTTGCGTTCGGATTATCTCGGAGAAAAACGACTTATTAAAAATATTTTTTTAAATTATTGTAATATTTTTGGATAATAAGTTTATAAAAACACTCCTGAATTCGAATAAAATACTCTCTGAAAATTTTAAACCAATTAGTGGTATAAAACTGGAGATTATCGGTTAGTAACAAACATTTACATTTTTATTTATATAGATTATTTGTATTAGAGTCTCTAATCTTTTTCATTTTTTGCATGCTGCTTGATGTCGTCCGTGTATATTAGGTAATTAATCTTTTCTCGCGATGTTGTAAATCTTTGTTCTCAGTGAATTTTCTAAGTATGTGGCATCATTGTTATTACAAATAGTAACAGTGAAAGTGTATCTTCCTAAAGATGTCTCTTTGGATTTTTACCTCGACTAAAATTTTTCCTCCTGCTGTCAATTCAACCAATCAGTTTTTCATGGCTTCCATGATGAAATTTATGACTTTGCGTGATATCTTATACATTTTTAGACAAATTATTATTTTTACTCCATGAGAGTTTTTCACATTAGCATTAGATGATGGTTTTTCACTGGAGTCTGAGTGACAACAAATCTCCTCAAGTCTCCAGGACTCTCCTCAATATTATTATAATTATTATTTACTCCTTGAGAGTTTTATCATTATATTTTTTCACTCTTTGCGAGTTTTTCACACCAGCGTTAGCTGATGGTCTTTCACTGGTGTCTGAGTGACAGCAAGTCTCCTCAAGTTTCCTGGACTCTTCTCAGTCTTGTACACCTTTTCTGCTAGTTTACTGGATTTGCCTATTATTATTATTATTATTATTATTATTATTATTATTACGCTTTGCGAGTTTTTCACACCCGTTTTAACGTGTTTTTTTTTCATTGAAGTCTGAGTGACTGCAAGTTTTCTTAGGTCTCCTGGACTCTCTTTAGTGTTCTAGCCGCTTTTAACAGTGCTGTGGTCTGGATGTTCTGGATTCTTCCTCTGATCTTCAGTTGCCAAGTCACTTTTCCAAGCATTTGAGGACCGCTCCAAGAGCTTCATCGACAATATATATATATATATATATATATATATATATATATATATATATATATATATATATTATCTATATCAGTGTTTACACCTACAATTTTCTATACGTGCGTGTGTGTTTGAAGCCTGCAATAACCAGCTAATCTTACATACTTTTGCTTATTCAGTAGGGCTAGTCCTTACTAGATGGTTTAATATTATGACCTTGACCTCGTTTAAACTACACTTAACACGCACACGCACACACACACACACACACGCACACACACAAACATCTAGCTATCTATTTATCTATATATATATATATATATATATATATATATATATATATATATATATATATATATATATAATAAGTAGCGTGTTTTGAAATATATGCTTGGGTAAGCAAATAACGCTATTATAATCTTGCCAGTGGAATTAAAGATAATTAACAGTAATTAAAGATTAAATTTAATGCAACCCATTACCCCCACAATGTCAAATTAAATTTTTTCGGGTGTCTGTTTTTACAGTTAATCTCTAAGCATAGCTTTCACAAAAAAGGTTAACAAAGAAAAAATGTTTTTATCATTGAATAATATTAATTTCAACTTGCATTATTAAATCATATATATTAATGTCATCTTTCAAGTATTATAACAATAAGCAATGAATTTCACTGAAACAATAAAAAGAATATATTTACTACAGAGCAAAAAAAAATATCAAAAGACATTATGCGTATTCGCTTACTTTCTCTTTCATTAAATCAGCAGTTACTGTTGATTCTGAACAGCAAGTATATTTATTGCTGTAGTCTTTCCCCAAATTTACGCTGTTTCCATGACCCAGTCAGCTGGAGGGGGGGGCGCAGAATACACCGATTGCACCTCTGTGGAGAGTTAAGACTCCCGTAACGAGTGTCCTGTGGCCCAGTCGGATAGGGACGCAGAATACACTGGCTGCATTTCTGCAGAGAGGTAAGACTCCCCCAACGAGTGTCCTGAATAGGACACTAAACAATCTGATGGTGAGGCTCCTGTCATACTGGAGATTTGGGCAATGCGGAGTACACCTTTATCGCTATCGCTCCCAGGTCCACTTTAGCCCGGCGGGGCAACACCTGATAGGGTCCTATCTATGGGTCCAATAGAATTAAACTGTGTAATTATGCTAAACTGAATTGCTTGAAATAAAACAATTTTACTATTTAACTGTGTAAAAAACTGTACTAACGTCAAACTGAATTGTTTGAAATAGAAATGTTTTGACATTTAAACAGCGTACTTATGCTAAACTGAATTGTTTGAACTAGAACTGTTTTTACATTTAACTGTGCATAAACAAAAATCTGTACTTATGCTAAACTGAATTGTTTGAAGTAGAACCGTTAATATGTATAAAAATGGATCTGACATTAAATAACCTACAATGGTTGATATGCCATTAAACCAAACTAAACTAAACTAAACCAAACCATCCATGTTTCCACGGGAAGTGTCATATAGTTTTATTGTGGAAAGAGAAAATTGCAAATTGACTTTTGCACGTCAGAGATACAGACTTTCAAAAGCAGACGTCCGATAACAAGTTTCATGTGTTCATTACTTTAGGTATGAATTCTCCCTAAGGTGTTGTATAACTTAGATAATACGTTAAACATAAATAAAGTAATTGATTTTATACGGAATAATTTTTTGTTTGGTAAGCAATGTGAATCTTATTTTTTATGATTGGTTTGGCTTGGTTTTATGGCATATCAATCATTGTTAGTCATTTAATGCCTAATCCTCTATATGCGTATACATATATATTAAATATATAGGATTTGGTTTGGTTGGGTTTTATCGCATATCAACCATTGTTGGTTATTTAATACCGAATCCTCTATATTCATATACATTAAATATGTAGGATTTGGTTTGGTTTGGTTTGGTTTGGTTCTATAGCATATTAACCATTGTTAGTTATTTAATGCCTCTATATACATATATATTAAATATATATGATTTGGTTTGGTTTGGTTTTATAGCATATTAACCGTTGCTGATTATTTAATGCCAAATCCTCTTTATACATATATATTAAATACATATGACTTGGTTTGTCTTCGTTTTATGGCATTTCATTTCTTAAATTATAATAAAAAACCTTACTATGTTAGGGGAGCATGAAGTCCAAAAGGTTTTTTCGTTTTATGGCATATCAACCATTGAAGGTTATTTAATGCCAAATCCTGTTTTGACATATCAAATTTGTAAATACATTTTTTAGATACATTTTTAAATGAGCCTTTGCTCATTTCTTTTGCACACAGTTATATGGTTTCAAGTATTGCTATCTAATACGAATAATTCCATTTACAATTAATAATTTATTCACATACAATTAAGTGGTTTCAAGTTTTGCCATGTAACAGTAACAATTCAACATCAGTCATTTGTTTGCACACATCTAAATAGATATACATGAGCTTGTAATGGATGTTTTCCTTAACCGAACCAGACATTTTTGCTTTAATCGTTACTCGGTGCTCATGTTATATAATTGCGGAAGGATTTTTTTTATATTATCATTTTTTTAATATTATCATTCGGTTTGGTTAGTCTTAGAACTATTCGGCTTAGTGCACGTGCAGGTACACACATTGAGTGCAGTTCACGCTCGCACGCGGAGGATGTGACAATCACAAATGTCATAATAAAAACCCCAGATAGGAAATAAGAGTGGGGTGTGAATTACGTCATGCCCGGCATTTAAAATTGTCGTAGACTCATGAAAATTCAGTATCTTATTGCTATACATATTATGAGATGACTGGCCAACTTTTATGATTTCAGGTTCAAATCAACAGCTACAGCAGCAATTGGAATACACCCTACTAAAGCCTGATTGTCACAGCTGGGGAATTTCAAAAATGCAATCTGGACGTCAGGACACTTTAGAAGAACGATATGCAATAAAATTCTGTTTTAAACTTGGAAAAAATGCCACAGAAACTTATGGAATTCATCAGACTGCTTTTGGAGCATCTTGCATGAATCGAGCATCAGTTTTTGAGTGGCATAAGAGATTCAAGGAAGGCAGGGAGTCTGTGAGGGATAATGAGAGGTTTTGGAGGAGTAAGGAAGTCAGAACACCAGAGTTGATTGGCCAAATAAAGAATTTCATGGATAAGGACCGTCGTGTGTCTATAGAGACAATAAGTGCACAGTTTGATGTCAGTGTGGGAAATGTACACACAATTATTCGCGAGGAATTGAAGATGCGGAAGATTTGCGCGAAGTTTGTCACAAGGGTGCTCCGACTATTTGACCAAGATGAGCATCAAGACAGTTCCTCACCCACCCTATCGTCCAGATCTTGCTCTCAGTGACTTTTGGAAAACCTTAGAGGCTGTCGTTATGAGACAATTGAGGAGATGAAAGAGACTGTGACGAAGGTCATTGACACGTTTACACAAGAGGACTTCCATGGGGCCTTCCAGAAGTTGTTGGAATGGTACAATTAGTGCATTGCAGCCGGAGGAGATTACTTCGAAGGGGACTAGTTTCATGTTTAAGTGCCCATACGAAAAATGTCTGGAAACTTATTGAAGGCACCTCGTAACCGACCAAACCAAACCAATCCTTCGCCAAAAATTCACTCAGGTCAAATAGACCTTATACATATATATCTATCTATATATATATACAACAACTATGGAAGGCAGAAATTACTGGGGATACGGTTACAAGACTCATCATTCCAATCCGAGGTCGCGGTAAAAATCACCTGAAGAAGGCCAGAGGTGAAATTTGGCCGAAACGTAGTGAAAAGAAGAAAACAAAACAAAAAAAAACTACCAAGATGAGGACAAAAAGTCTACAATAAATAAAAATTAATTCTATGATTAAGAAGCCTCTCATCTCAAAATGATTCCAATTAAAAGACAATTATATATATATATATATATATATATATATATATTGTGCTTTATAATATAATCCATTATAATTACTATTTTTGGTGTCTTCACGTATTGTAAAAAGAACGTTAATATAATTCATTAATGGAATTAATTCGTTTTGAAATGCAACATAAAGACAAGTTTCTATTGAAAATGTTAAACAACAAAAAAAACTTCTTTTTTTTTGCCTCTGGTCTTTAAACAGTTGAAACATTGTCTGTAACTCGGCCAGGGAATGGTAAATCCATATGTCCATCTTACCTACACTCATCAGGTGAGCCGTTTTCTATTCTGTACCTCTTTTACATACTGCTTGTTCATAGGACACTATGCATATATTTCTCGCTGTTGGGACATGTCTGTATATTCTTTCCTTTTAATACTACTTGCTGGTATATTGTGCATCTAAAATGTTAAGTGTTCTTGGTATGTACAAATGACTTGCCTTTCCTTCCTTTAAGGCCAACGTGCTGATCTGCGTCATCGTAGGAAGCGAGTTCGAACAGAAGTCACGCTATTACGTTCACTTTCGGACTAATACTCTTGGGAAAGGCATGAAACCCTTTATTCCCCTAGTTAGAGGTTACATAGTACCATTACTTTTCTTCTTTGGGTTTGGCATTAGATAACCCACAAAGGTTGAAATGTCATTAATCCAAGAAAAAACCCCCCAAATATTCTGTTGGGTTCAAGGTGATTATATCATGAATATATTAATGCTTATATGTTCCTTGGAGAGTTGGGACTCGACTATAATATATCCTCGCCATCAAGTATCCAACAGGGGCAATTTTTTCATATAAGTAAAGTTGGCGACCGTAGTCGTGGGCGACCAGAAGGCTCCTTTTTCAATAGCTACTACAAGGGAGGGCGCTACTCTATTCCCTGGATTGCTCAACTTTACCCTTGATTCTTACTTAATAATGCTGAGTGTTAAGCAAGGAGGTATCAAATACCATTTTAAAAGTCTTTGGTATGGCGTGACCAGGGATTGAACCCAGGTCTCCCGGACCATTGGCGAACACTCTACCCACTAGGCCAATGAGCATCTTTTATTGGAGATAGATTAATTATATTGTTTTTTTTTAAGTTTCTGTTTTCTTATTGTCGCTATATTAGAATATTGGAATTTAAATTCTCGGTCTTTCTTTTCTTTTTGATTTGGGTGGTCGGTTATCTTCAATAAAACTAGGCCAATCGGCTGGGGAGCTATAGAATGCACCGATTGCATCACTGCAGAGGGTAAAATTCGCCCCTAACGAGTGTCCTGATTATGGCCCTAAACAATCTGATAGGTAATCTTGGAGCTTTGGGGAATAGGGAGTTATCTTTTCATTGCCATCGCCCCCAGGTTCATTCTGATCCAGAGTGGTAGCACTAGATAGGGTCCTATCTATGCGTCAGATAGAACTGTTTCACATTCAAACAGTGTACTCATGCTAAATTGAATTGTTTGAAATAGAACAGTTTGATTATTTAATCGTGTGTAAACAAATGATTGATGTTCATAATACATATCAATATTTTGAGCTATTCAACTCGGTTGACATGTTTACAAATCATACATCTAACATATATGAATAAACAGGATTTGACATTAAATGACATACAATGGTTGATATGCCACAAAGCCAAACCAAACCAAACCAATTCAATAAAACGAAGGGAAATTACTTTCTAAGAACTGGGAGTTTATGGAGGCATTTGTGTGTAATTGTTATTAACCTAGGAAAGGGACATAACAAATTGAGTTCGATTCCTGAACAAGGCTGCTTGCATTCGGGAAAGGTATGCATCCCACTGTTCTCCCTCTAGCTATGGGCAAATATTAGGGCAGACTATTCCCTTTAACATTGGTATGGCAACTAGTCTAGGCGAAAGAAAACTCAAACCTGTTAAATTCCACTTAAAGATTCACCATAAATCGTACACTGCTCGTGTGGAAGGGTTAGATAAATATATATACAGTGGAACCTCAGTTATCGAACGACCTTCAAGTCGAACAATTTAGAATTCGACCAAAAAACTTGAATAAAAAATACCTCAGTACTCAAACAAATGTTCGGAGTCGAGCCGATGAAAACGGAACGCACGCGAATGACTTCCGAGGCAAACCGAACACCACAGAACAGCTGGGCGAGTCTACCCGAGCAGCATCCATTAGTATCGGTCCGAGTGTCTGATATTGTTTGTTCAAATTCTTCGCTTCGTTTGTGTGGGTTCTCTACGGCAATGGGTTATAAGAAGATTCAATTGAGCTCAATAGACAGAGAAGGGAAAAACCCCAGAAAGATAATTACCCAGTCATTTTATGGAAGGGGACTCGCCTTCAAAGCAATAACCCTCCCCCTTTCCTCCACCCCACCCCTGCATGAATTTACTTTACACTATTTCTTATGGGAAATATTGTTTAAGTTTTCGAACGAATCGGTTGTCGAACATAATTTTGGAAGGGAGTTCGACAACTGAGGTTCCGCTGTATATGCTACAGACAGGATGTGATACAAGGTCAATTTTTAAGTAGGGAAAACTGACTTAAATTCAGATTTTTCCTTCTTCCAGACTAGTTGCCTAACCAAGGATTAAGAAAAACCCAATCTGCTCAACTATTTACGTAGAGTGGAGGGAGAAGAAATAGATTCATACCATTTTCTTTTTTTCTTCTTTGAAATAAACTTAATAAATAATAAATCTAATCGATCATTCTTCAATAAAACATGTCAACAAGAGAAAATTGCTGCTGTTAGATACTTGGTGACGAGGAAGATATCAATATGAGCATGAATATATCCGTGATATAATAACACTGAACACAACGGAAGGTTTGGTTTTGTTTCTTCGTGTGTTATTTAATGCTGAGGCCATGCTTATAGAAGAACAGTAGTATTACTATTTAAGCCATGCTTGGAGAATAAGGGGGTTCATACCTTTCCAAAAGGGCATTAGTCTAAAAGTCCAAATTTTTAACACCATGAGAAGAAAAAAATTAAATTCTGTTTTCTTTTAAAGTGGCCTTTACTGTTCAGTGGTGAGGCAAAAGAAAACGTAATTCGCCCGGTTATTTTTTGTTTGGTTTGTTTGGTTGAGTTTTATGGCATATCAACTATAGTTGGTTATTTAATGCCAAATCCTGTTTTTACACATATATTAAATATATAGGATTTGGTTTAGTTGGGTTTTATGGCATATCAACTATTGTAGGTTATTTAATGCCAAATCCTGTTTTTACACATATATTAAATATATAGGATTTGGTTTGGTTGGGTTTTATGGCATATCAACTATTGTAGGTTATTTAATGCCAAATCCTGTTTTTACACATATATTAAATATATAGGATTTGGTTTGGTTGGGTTTTATGGCATATAAACTATTGTAGGTTATTTAAAGCCAAATCCTGTTTTTGCACATATATTAAATATATGATTTGTAAACACATTTTGTAGATACACATTTAATGATGAAACAGATCAATTTCTAACAATTCAATTTAGCATAAGTCAATAAAGTTAAATGGTTCCAAGTATTGGTACACATCATCGACATTTCAATTAAACATCCGTCATTTGTTTACACACAATTATTAAACATCCGTCATTTGTTTACACACAATTATTAAACATCCGTCATTTGTTTACACACAATTATTAAACATCCGTCATTTGTTTACACATAATTATTAAACATCAGTCATTTGCTTACACACAATTATTAAACACCCGTCATTTGTTTACACACAATTATTAAACATCCGTCGTTTGTTTACACATAATTATTAAACATCAGTCATTTGCTTACACACAATTATTAAACACCCGTCATTTGTTTACACACAATTATTAAACATCCGTCGTTTGTTTACACACAATTATTAAACATCAGTCATTTGTTTACACACAATTATCAAACATCAGTCATTTGTTTACACACAATTATTAAACATCCGTCATTTGTTTACACACAATTATTAAACATCCGTCATTTGTTTACACATAATTATTAAACATCAGTCATTTTCTTACACACAATTATTAAACACCCGTCATTTGTTTACACACAATTATTAAACATCCGTCGTTTGTTTACACACAATTGTTAAACATCCGTCATTTGTTTACACATAATTATTAAACATCCGTCATTTGTTTACACACAATTATTAAACATCAGTCATTTGTTTACACACAATTATTAAACATCCGTCATTTGTTTACACACAATTGTTAAACATCCGTCATTTGTTTACACACAATTGTTAAACATCCGTCATTTGTTTACACAATTATTTCTAACAAGTCAATTTAGCATAAATCATTTTTTGTATATAGTTTAAATGTCAAACAATTTGAGATATTTGAACGGTCAAGTTATTAGATTACGAAATTATCAATTTTACTGCGACTTCTCAAGTGATATAAAAAATTTTAAACAACCTCTCTCTCTCTCTCTCTCTCTATATATATATATATATATATATATAGAGAGAGAGAGAGAGAGAGTGTGTGTGTGTGTGTGTGTGTGTGCGTGTGTGTGTGCGTGTTTGAAAAAAATTATTTGGAAGAAAACGAGAAGTGATTTTCGAAATTATTTAGAGGTTGCTGGAAAAACCTTGCTCTCGAGAAACTATGTAAAAAAAATTTACGAGTAAACATAGACAGATAGATAGATAGATAGACAGACAGATAGATAGATAAAAGGTTGGTGTATATTGAGGAGACGATAAGCTCATTAATCGGGAGTATCCCAGAATCCTTCATCATCCCCCCCCAACTCTTCTCACCGATCAGTTGTAATTAGTTGTCTGCAACTTGTTCTTTTGCGTTAAAAGTGAAATATTGATTTTTTTTTTTTTAGTTTATTTATTCACTTTTTTTGTCTGTCTGTCTGTCTGTCGGTCTGATAGTCCCGCAAACCTATTACGAGAGACTTCCCAAGTCTATGCAACAGAACTAGATACATATGCAGACTCAGACTATTCGATCAATGATTTGCGATCTTGGCTTGGTAAACGATGAATTATAATGTCAGACTCTAAATCAGCGTTGTCGGGTCAGATATGAAATTAAGAATTCGCCAGGCATAGATATTATTTTTAAAACCTTTTCCAATTGCGCCGCGGCTTAAATCTGAGCCAAGTACTAAACTGACCTAGCCAGCAGGTACTCGTATGATTAGACGTCAAGGATTTTACAAGTAAGGTTATGTACAGACTTTTAAATAAGTAAATAAATAAATAATGGATTTATGAATGAAAACGTCTCAATTATAATTAATGATTAATAATTATTCGTTTCAAAAAGCACCAGTTAGTGCAAGGTTTTAAAACTAACATTATACCCGTAAAAATAATGACATTATTTCCATATGGTACGTTGGTTGGTTGGTTGGTTGGTTTTCAGTACGTCAACACTTGTTAGGTTATTTTCAGCTGAAGACAGTTTAATAATTATGGTCTTAAATTATTTACGATAAAAAAAATGAAATTATCTAAAACTAGCATAATACCCGTAAAAATGATACAAGCTGGGTTGATTTGTTTTACAGCATTCCAATCCTTGTTTGTTTATTTCATGCCGAAATCCGTTTAACATAGCTCTGGTTTAACCAAGATTTAGGATTTGTTCAACTTTTATCCGGTTCGTACTGACTAAAAATAAGAATTTATATAGGTTACATTATGTGTTAAAACACAAAACTTACACAATATTTAGAGCAAACACACGGACATGTTCACAGAAAAATGCAACAACTTTGCCGCAAAAATAAATTCATATTAGAAGAAAGAAAGTTATAAACAAACACACAATCCTCCGGATATTTCTCATTGCGTAAAAGACATTACTTTGGATTCTAGATATATCTAGACTATAGTCGAAAGCTCCCTTTTCGATAGCTACTACAACAAGGTGTAGGGGAGGGCGCTACTCTATTCCCAGGATTGCTCCACTTTACCCTTGATCCGTACCTTATAATGCTGATAGTTAAGCAAGGAGGCATCAAGTACCAGTTTTTACGTCTTTGGTATGACTCGACCTGGGATTAACCCCAGGTCTCCCAAGCCATTGGCGAACACTTCTCCCATAAGGTGAAGTATCTGGCTGGAAAAAAGTTAATTATATAGTTCTCGTGTATAATACGCACACCTAACTTTTGGGTTGAAAAATCTCGAAAAATTTGCGCATCTTAACACAAATGATTAATCAATAATCCTCCTCCTCTTTATAATGTGCTAAATTATGATAGATGTTTCATGTTCAATGCAATTATTAAAATGAATATGTCCACTTCAATAATTTTGTTTAACATAATACAGCTGTGATACAGCGTTTTCTATATCTTTGTCCATGTTTGGCCAATGGACATAGCTACATATCAAACGTTTCATTTTAGTACTCCCTGGGTGGCCATCGTGTAAATCTTTCAAGATAAGCTTCTGGAGTGTTGATGGAATCACGACGCGTTCCCTGTACAATAAACCCTCGTCGCATATAGAGAAGATGTTCGTAGTTCGCCGGTCCTTTTCAAAAATTTTCGCTTTTATTTAGTTGATATACTCATCATGGAGAGCCTCTTGGTTTATTTGATCAAGCATCAATGGAATTTTCCTTGCTGTATTACAAAGAGTAGTTTTTAATTCAACTTCAGATTGAAGAGAAGCGATCACTGTATCTTCCTGTAGTTCTTTGTACTTGGAAATTAGTCTAGAAAATCCATCCGCATGGCCGAATTTTATGGTAGGTTCTCCATTTTGAAGTTGTAATTTAACAGGATTGTACCCCATCTCTGCAGTCTGTTGGCTGTATGCTGAGGAAGGCCTTTTTTGAGCCAAAAATGGTAAGTAGTGGCTTGTGGTCTGTTTGTAGAGTGAAGTATCGACCGTAAATATAGCGGTGGAACTTTAAGACTGCGAAAATAATCCCAAGAGCTTCTTTTTCGATTTACGAATAATTTTTTTTCCCGCAGGAAGCAAAGGTCTCAACACGTGAGCTATTGGTTTTAATGTCCCATCAGTCATTTTGTGAAGAATGCATACCCCTACACCATACGAGCTGGCGTTACTGGCTACTATGATTTCCAAGTCCGTGTTGTAATGTGTGAGAAACAATTCTGACGTCAGCGTTTTCTTTATTTTTCAAATGCCTCCTGGCATTCCGATGTCCAATCTCAGGGTTTGTCTTTCTTTAATAGTTCATTTAGGGGTCACTCAAATCATGCATGGTTTTTCTATGAATACCTGGTAATAATTTGCTTGTCCAAGGAAGCTCTGACACGAAGCGATGTCATCGGGCGCTGGCATGTCTTCAATCGCGGCAGCTTGTTCAGGATCTTGTCTCCACCTGCCATCCTTGTCAGTTATGTGTCCTAGGTATTTGATTTTTTCTATGAAAAAATCACATTTGGTCTCTGTCATTTTGAAACCATAGTCTTGTATCTTAGCAAAAAGTTTGTGAACGTGAGCCTTATGTTGGACTACGCATTTACTATTAATCAGAATATCATTTAAATAAGCGACTGAGAAGCCAAGGCTGCTCAGCATAGTATCCATCACTTGCTGAAAAATTGCTGGCACGACCTTGACCCCGAACGGTAAACGTTCGAATTTACATAATCCGCGGTGTGTATTTATACACAATAGCTTCGAACTCTCCCCTTTGAAACAGAATTTGCAAATAAGCGTCGCTAAAGTCAGTTTTCGAGAAAAATTTCCGACTATTTAGCTTCGCAAATATGTCTTCTAGACTAGGAAGAGGGTAATGACAGTTCTTCAGAGTAGCATTTAATCCTGTAGAAAAATCAGCGCAAACGCGCATCCCTTTAGATTCCTTTTTTATAAAGACTGTTGGTGCGACCCATTCGCTGTACTCTAGTTTTGATTTGAACTCCAGTTTTTATTAATCTGTCAAGTTCCTTGTTGATTTTTTCCAACGTGGCAAAGGGTACATTTCGCTTATTTCGCTGGGGCTATAGAATATATCGAGTGCTTCTCTACAGAGGGGTAAGACCCTCCCCCACCACTGTCCTAGATATGACACTAAACAATCTGTAATACTAGAGCCTTGGGGGATGCGGAGTACCCCTTCATTGCCATTGCTCCCAGGTCAACTCTGGCTCGGAGTGGTAGTACCTGATAGGAGTCCTATCTATGGGTTAAATAGAATTAAACCGGAGTTTGAGTTAACTGGTTTTGGTATTTAAACTGCGTATCTATGCTAAATTGGATTGTTTAGAACAGAACTGTTTTGACATTAAAACTGCGTACTTATGCTGAATTGAATTGCTCCAAATAGAACCGTTTTGACATCTAAACTCTGTACTTATGCTAAACTGAATCATCTGAAATAAAACTGTTTTGACATTAACTCTGTGTATTGCCCAGTCGGATGGGGCTGTTGAATATACCGACTCCACTCTGACTCGGAATGGTAGCACCTGATAGGGCACTATCCATGAATTAAATAGAATTTAACTGCATACTTATGCTAAATATAGATTCTTTGAATTAGAATTGTTTGACTCAACTAGATAGCTTGAAATGTTTTTGACAATTAAACTGTGTACTTACATTTAAACTGTGATCCTATGCTAAACTGAATTGTTTGAAATGGAATTGTACTTATGCTAAACTGAATTGTTTAATATAGAACTGTTTTGACATTTAACTGTGTGTAAACAAAATCTATACTTATAGTAAACTGAATTGTATGAATTAGAACTGTTTGACTAAACTGAATAGCTTGAAATAAAAATGTTTTTGACAATTAAACTGTGTACTCATGCTAAACTGAATTGTTTGAAATAGAACTATTTGTATAAAAACGGATTTGACGTTAAATAACCTATAAAGGTTGATATGCCATAAAAACCAACCAATAAACATTTGGCTTCTTTTTGAATACTGACAGGATGTCGTCTTGTTGCTAAAATCTTGCCATCATCTTGGTACACCCACCAGAAAAAAAATTCTGGATAAGCTTCTCTCAATTCTTATTTTAGTTTTTCAGCTTCGGCATCCAAATTTCCAATTTTTTGGCAATATGAGTTTACAGACAAGTCCCAAAGTTGAAATTGTGTCATCCAGTCGGTGCCAAATAGATTGTTAGTGTTTTTCAGGACGAACAATTTTAATTTAAGAGTCTTCCCGTTGAACGTTGTATTAATAATTAATTCTTCCTCGAATTTAATTTTCCCCTGTTACCGATCTTGCTATCTTGCTAGATTTTATCATGGAAGGCTTACCCAATCTTGTTCATCCTTGCAAGTTTATAAGAATCAAATCAGAACCTTAGTCTAGTCGAAATTTCACACTTTTGTTTAACATTTTTACGTGCACGAATTTCCTGGTATTAACACCGACTAGTTCGTCCGACTTTGTTTTCTTTTATGTAGCTATTGGTTTTATTTTTAGATCGGCAGTGCAAGCTTTTGTGTCCGACTCAGTTACATATGAAGCACTTCTTGTTCCGGAAAGTAAAATCTTTGTACCAGTGTAAGGCCCCACATCCGGATCATGGGTTAGGGGGCAAAATATTTTGTTTTTTCTTTGTTTCATTAGTTTTAGTGGGAGACTTTGTTGGTTTCTTTTTGTAGCGTATTTCTCTGACGTGAGCAATACCCGATTCTTCGATTTTTTTAGAATCCTGCTTTACGCTTAAGTACTTTTGACAGTCTTCAGCAATCTGCTGTTGTGTTATATTCGGCTCATTTTCCAATTTGTTTAGTATTGTTTGCCTAATTTCGGCATCTTTTGTTGAAACTAGCCCTTGCACGAATATCAAGTATTTGAAGTTATCTGCACATAGCTCCGCAAGTTTGAAATCATCGCAGTGCTTGTTTACTCAGAAGTAAACAAGCACTGCGATGACGCAAAAGTAGTATAATCTTCCCCTTCCTTCCTAGTTATATTAAGACATCTTCATCTCTTATGGAAAAGAGATGTCTTTCGACTGAAGAGTTCCATGAATAATTCCACTGCTTCGGCGAATAGGCGCCTCTGGTTGTGTAATGGTTAGCAAGCTCGGCTAGCAAACCTACACGAGTGAGTTCGAGTCTCATTGGGTGCCCCTTTCATATGGCCTTGTGCCACATCTAAGCAAAAAGCTTAGTAAATTTCCACTGCTTCGGCGAATATCAATTCGCTAGCCTTCCGGGGCAGAATGTAATTTAGGAATTTTGTATGTTCAGTTGTGCTAAGTATCCTCAGAAGAAGACGAACTTTTTTCGAATCACCCCAATTTGCGCAATCTCTAGTATAAAGTCCTCATATCTATAGCGATGGGGATAACATTATTATTATTATTATTATTATTGGGTTTTTAGGTTTAAGGTTTAAGTTGGTTTTACGTTGGTTGCGTTGGTATTTCGTTGGTTGCATTGGTATTTCGTTGGTAGCGTTGGCATTTCGTTGGTTGTTATCCCCTCGCTAAATGTTGATGGAAAATAAAGGTGGTGGAGAAGAACGAAGACGTCGTTAGGTTTTTGTATCAAGGTTTTAATGGCAGCATGAAGTAAAGGGGTTTACGCTGGTATGCTGCGAGGTCTCGTAGGAAGGAAAGAAAGTAGGAAGTTGTTAAAGTGTATCATCTAATTTGTTTTTAACTAGAATCCCTTGGTCTAGAAGAATAGACCCAAGGGATCCATAAACTAGATGGCTCTCCTCATAATGGTTGATGCAGCTACTGCTATTCAGGAACAGACGAATAGACGTCCGTTCCCTTTGAGGATTTCTGAGCGAGAGAGAGAGATTCGCGGGCTTTCTTCAATTTTTGGTGCTGCCAGGAAATATGGTTCGGGTTGAATCGGACAAGTCATCCTGATTGGGTGAAAATGTTCAGTGACTCTAACAGTCAAATTAAATTACGCGCCAAACAAAAATTCAAGTTTCTTTCTGTTACATATCTCCTAAAATATGACGTAATGGTTACGTCTTCCACGGGAAAGTATGAAAAATTCTCTATCGCACTCCAAATGTCGTTTTGCGAAAAAGAAAATTCGTTTTCGATGGGACTACTACGGCTTGTTAGTTCTAAACTTGCTTTTGAAATTCGAACTGTCTCTCTTGATTTTCCTTCTGATTCTATTTTTTCCTGTTGAGAAAGCAGTTATTTTTGCTACTTCTCTTCCATTCTTTCTTGGACCTGCATTTGCTATGTATTCAGGTACTTTACCAGATCTAATAAAATACTTTTGAAATCCTCCATGATAAGTGTTTTTAAGAAAGAAAAACCGAAAAATATGCAATTTAACGTAAAGAAAAACTTTTTTTGCAATTAAAAAAAAAAAAAAACTTTTAATTTTCCTTACCCGAGACTAGAGAAAAAAATATGAGTGCTTTTATTCGAGGTGAATAAGACACAAAACTGTTGTCCTAAAAAAAAAACAAGGTTTAGTGCGAATTTCCTTTTTGTTTGAAAAAGAAACTGATTCTCGTAACTAGGAGTCTTGAGTTCCAGACCAGTGTATGGTAGTAACACCTTTTTTTCTTTCTTTTTTTTTTCCGATTTAACTTTTTTAGTTTTGCCCGATGCTTTTCAAATGAAAAAGAGTGTGACAAAAAAGAAAAAAAAATCCTCGTACATCCACTGTTAAAATAAATTGGCAATTACCACGTTGTCCTTTTTTTCCCCCAATTTTTTGTGCTATAAACAGAATTGGTAGAATTCTCATTCGCTGATGATTTTTTCTCTGGCAATCTTTTCGTGGTTGTACAAATCCTTGTTCGCCAATTATTTGTGTACGACTGTTTTTTTCACTGGCTGGTTTTTCGCGTTAGTTCTTTTAAGAAAACTTATTTGCCTGTATTTTAGGAAAGTTCCATTTTTAATCCCGGTGGTCCTCGCAAAACCTTCATCGTCAAGTTGTTGTGGCCTGTTAGACACAGAAGAAGAGAAACTAGATGGAAGAAGTGTATTGAAGAACAGAACATATATACAAAATGAGAGTGTTAGTACAACAGGTAGAAGTGTCCATCCAAAAACTGTCAGGTTCGACTGCTGGGAGGAAATCTTTATTTCCGAAATAGTAAAAATTACAATTTTGGGGAGCACAAGGCCCCAAACATTTTTTTGGGGGGGGAGGGAGCGGTCGTGCTGGACTAATATATCTAAGGGTCCTTAGATAGCCACATTCGCCGACCCATTCATACAATACAATTGGGCATTCATCCTTCACCAAGCACGCTGCACTCACATTTGCTCAGTGAGAAAAGGCCCTACTTAAAAACCCTGGATGATGAATACAAAAAATGATATATTTACAATTTGTGAAAATGATGGGGATGGGAGAACCGCTCCCGCCCAATAAAATAGAACCAAAGAAAACCCCATTTGGATACCCTCCCATCCCCCCATCTAAAGTCTAGAGGCCTACTGTTTTTTGGTCTCCGAGGGGACCGAAAACAAGCCGGACCTTCCCCTCTTGGGGAAAGGACACTAGGCTAATGGGATGAATGAAACGCAGGGTAGGGCGTGGCACGGGAAATTTATGAGTTTACAGAAATGAGAATATAATTATGAATTCCAAGATCTTCAGAAAAATGAGGCTGGATCAAGGGTTAGCAGGAGAACAAAGAATGGGGGCGTGGAAGATCTTGGAGACTAACAACTAGATGATGGAGAAGATAATGACTCACAACATATTACTAACTAGGGAAAAAAGGAGACAAGCAATCCTACTTACCGGAGGTGGGGTCCCGAAGGACCTCGTCTATAGTCGCAGGAAGAGGCGAGAAGGATGACTCCAACGTTGCTCCCTTTCGTACGTCTAGGTTCGCTGCATGCACCAACCTTCTGTTGAATGTTATGCGATCCAAGTGTTTTCTATTGCATCTAATTTTAATCCTAAGCATAAAGAATAAAATCAGATCACGATGAGAAAAGTTTGCACTGCTATAAAATCCCTTCTTCTGCGTCGTCCAAATCCAGAGAAACACCACACACTTCTCACCTTGAAACTGAGGTAAAACGTTGTCTACGACGTAACCAACGTCGAGCAGCACGAACTACTTGGGTTCGATGCGGGCCGTCCACCCTCCGACATGATTCCAAAACGGACGAACTCGCTCCCAGTAGTAGAAGGCGTACTCAGCTGTTCTTTCGAAATCCCTGCCGCAGCGAGAACAATTGAACATGTCTGCCAGGCCCGCTTTTAATTCAGACAGAAAAGGGGCAACGTGTTACGTGCAAGCCGCTAGGTGAGCGAGAACTCGGAATTGTTCAAGAAGCCCGAACCTGGCGCCTGATTCCCATGTGAACGAACCTCCTCCATCGACCAGCCGAGCCGATCCACGAGAGGATCCGAAGCAGAGCCCACCACTAGTTCCCGATACAGTTCCTTTCGAGGCTGAGAAAGGTCACTGAACCCAGAAAGGTTGCGACGGGCATTCGCGGACAAACGGTTATTCGCCCCTCGGATTACGTTGACCTTGGGGTCTGACTTGAGGCGAGGAAAGGTATCGCTCGCCTTTCGTCTCCACACCGTGTCCTTAGGCAAGGATTGATACAAGTGAGCTAGTCTTTAAGCGAACCAGTGATTCTCCAGATCAGGCATACCTAGACCCCCGTTACGCGGACGTTGACAACAAACCGGTCTACGGACCATCGGCCTTCGACCTCTCCAAAGTAATTTGGAGAGGGATCGTTGAAGCGCCAGCCGATGATTCTTAGGGAGAGGAAGCACAGACAAGCGGTATATGATCAAGGGAAAGACGTACACGGCGCACACCTCTGCCCTGTCCTTTAAGGACAACCGCCTTCGAAATCAGGTACCTACATGGGCATCTACCTTGGCCGGTAATTCCGACCAATTTCACTCCAGTTGGAGGCCGGGCCCGGACAACACTCCGAGGATGCAGATGGGTCCAGAGGAAAGGCCTTGGGGGGGGAACGCCACTCCCAGACACCTAGCCGCAAATCCTCGCTCTTATCAAAGTTGATCTTGGCCCCTGCTATCTGCTCGTACCTTGCAACCGCCTTTTTCATTGCTTTTATGTCCAAACGGTGGGACACAAAGATAATGATATCATCAGCATTTGCGGATACCTTTACCGGAAGAAGGCCCGCAAAAGGAATGCCGCGCAGGGTCGGACTTGCTTTCTCATCCCTAAGCCTACGGGCTCCAAAGCGGGAACATAGTGAAGAGGAGACAGGGGGCAACCCTGCCGGATCGAACCCTCGATCCCGAAAGCCTCCAAGCGCTTCCCGTTCACCTGCACCACTGCCAGCGGGTTGTGGTACATCAAGCTAATCCATTTGCGGAATTCCGGTTTGAATCCGGCGGTTTCCAAAACAGTTGCCAAGAACTGATGGTCAACCCTATCGAAGGCCTTGGACGGATCCAAATTGATCAGCACAGCTTCGGTGCCGTCTTCTAAACCCCTTAAGGATCCTGCACACCAAGAGCAAGTTATCTTGGATCGATCTTCCCTTCACGACGTCGTTCTGCTCAGGTCCGATCAAATCGCTAATGACAAACTGCAAACAGTTCGCTAGAACCCGGGCCAACATTTTTAACTTTGTGTTAAGCAGTCCTCCCAAACATGCCTGCCACCTTTCTTCAGCAATGTGATCACGCTTCTTGTAACACTACTAGGGATGGCTCCCTGGGCGAACCAATGGTTGAACATATCCGTCAGAAATGGTACAAACATGTGCGGCAACCTCAAGTGCACTTCGTAAGGTAAACCATCTAGTCCCGGCGGTTTGTTGAGACCGACCTGCTTCAAGGCATCACGGATTTCACATTCAGTAACCAAACCCTCGCAGCTAGCTGCTTCAGTCTCCCGAAGGCGGGGGAAGTCGGCTCAATAGCTACGAAACTCTTGAACCGGGAGGTCAGGATAGCGAGCAAAGCGATCACGGAAATGCGCCAGAAAGTCATCGCGCATCTCATGATTCGAGCCGGGCACGCGCCCGTCCGGGGACTTGACTGATTCGATATACTGAAAGGAAAACGGTCGTACTTCTTCACGCGCGAGCGCGTTACATTTCACGGCTTTATTGGGAACTCTTTGTAACCTAGATCTAACTACGTATCCCTTGTAGCGCTTGCTAGCCTTCCGCTCAAGGTACCGTCAAGCTAAATCTACGGCTAGGGAATTCCCGCTTTTTCACCGCCCGGGAAAGTTTATCTTGCAAAGATTTTGCCACCTTGATCCGATCCAAGTTGAGCTGGCGACCGTATTTGGTGGCGAAATCTCTAATCCTATGTTTAAGAGATCCCCACCACGTATTCCCAGTAACCGTCCCCACTAATGCCCGCTGAACTAGGGATTCCAGCCGGTCCCGGAAGTCCCGTATTTCCAGTAAGGAGGTATTGAACTTCCAGTAGCCGGCTAGACTAGGCCTATCAGCTAACCACAGACTAACCTTAATAAACCTATGGTCAGTCTGCGCTCCAGAGTGGAGTGTGGGACACGTAACGAATTCAATGTCAATTCTTCGACAACCCTGCCCAGATAGGATCTAGCTCGGACAAAGGGCGAACTATCTGGCCACATCCATATTTCCCTCTCTGGGTGATCCAGACGAAACCTGTCGACCAAGTCGTGACAGGCCATCTAGTCGAAAAAAGGATAGCTTCTTTGCAGCGATATTCCGGCTACCCGGAACTCGAAACTTTTAACGGCAACATCGGCCAAACCAGCCGGCCCCCGTCACCTGCAAGAACAAGATTTACATCAGCATTAACGCTGTGTCCAATTAGCAAAGAGACCCCAGCGCTGTTACGGCGGTCATATGCTGAAAGAACGACATAGCACCCGACAGTCCGCGGCGCGAGTGAAGTGAGTCTCTTGCACTGCAGTAACATTCACTTGAGGTTCGAGAACTCACCAAGCAAGCGCGCACACTTACTTGGATCCCTCAGTCCCCTCACCTTCAACGTAGCAAGGTTTATAGCCATCAAACCCACTTACTTACTGTGGACTCCGGCACGGAAATCCTCGTGGGTGAAGACCCCAACAGCATGTCTCAGGGACCCAGTGTCGAGCTCAGTTGTGACTCGGCCATCTCTAAACACACCTCCGACGTCTAGGGAGTACTTCAACTTTAATACCTTATAAAAACAAGGGTGAACATAAATTAAGACCCTGCCCGAACAATATGATCATGCTTTTTTAAAGGAGGGGTACTCTATTTGTGCCACCCTTATATCCGCCCGACTGGCCTTCTCGATGAGATGCCACACACCCTTCGTGCAGCTCCCAGCCTAGCAAACAAAGGTGCTCACCATGGGTGCATCCCTGAACAAATATGGATTCGAAATGTCTTTGTTTCTGGAAGGTTAGAAGGGGCTTTAATGTCTTGTGGAGCTGAAAGTCACTTGGAATGTCTTCAGCCTCCGCCGAGCACAGTATTTACTGTCATTTTTTTGCGGGGGCTCCTCATCTGTTGAGAAGATTTGGCTCTGTGATGGGTTTTCGGGGTTTGGTAAGAGTCTGGGGATAGTCTGTTTAAAGACCGTGATGGGGGAAACAGGCTGGGAGGTGAGAAAGAAAGAGTTAGAGGGTGAATTGTATTGAGGTGAAGGTTGTATAGATAGGGGTGGCGAGGGATGCTTTTGAGGGTTTTTTGTGGGGAATTGTTTTAGGGGAAAGCGGTGAGTGGTTGCTTACTATGGTGAAAATGGAGATTTTGCTGGGGGTTCCTGTCATGCAACTTGTGGTTCTTTTTGTGCAGGAGGGGGGAAGTGGGGTTGAGTACATAGTTTCTTGACCTGATTTTCACTGCTATCTCTTAGGCTGTTCTCCCGCTACGGTTTTCTTTTTTCCGGTAACGGAAGTTGTTTGGCCATTGATGATTCAGTTGTTGTTGGTGTTGCTGCTGCCTTCTTGGCTGTTATTTTTTGGTGTTTCTTTTGTTGTTGCTTCTATAACCGATTCAACTGTCGGTTCTATTGTTTTGTAGGTTTTTTGTTTTTGTGCTTTCTTTCTTCTGGTAACCTGGGTCCATCTTTCTTTCGGATTGTTTGGATGGTCCCCAGGTTCTAGGGTAGGTTTAATGCTGGTAGTTTTGTTCTTGTTGTTGTCGTTGATATTGTCGTTGTTGTTGTTGTTGTTGTTACTGTTGTTTGTAGATGTTTTCTGTGGGCAATATCTGACCAGGTAACCTAACTGTTTGCAGGACCAGCAGAGTGGCTGCTTTTCCTCCACGATCACAATCATCTGTTGGTCCTTGTAGGCTAAGATGTATGGAACGACCTGGAAGCCCTCCGTATCCATGCAGATGTTAAAGACGTAGTCTCCGTGTGCCGTCCCATCCGCCGATCATTTTGGCAAAGTTTCTTCCACGCTGCTATACGCGATCAAGTAGGCAACGAGGACGTCTCCATTTAATTGCAATGGGACCTTGCACACGATTACTTTAATCTGTCTTTTTCCTTTATATTCCAGCCGGAAGTATTTTGTTGAAATGTTACTGCTTTGCCGCTAGATTTTCCGAGGGCAGAAGGACATCCCACGTGGCGAAACTACGCCGGCAAAATCGCCGGCATGGGATGCCTGCGGATTTCAGCTGCTCCATGAAAATCTCCTTCTATAGACCTGTCAATCTCCTGGTCCTTAGGTCTGATATAATAAAGGTCAGAGTCTTTGGTTCAACAGCCGCAACTAACTCGGGTATGAGTAATATGTAATTACCTTGAAAGTACGGAGCGTACTTTCTGACTCTGTCCTTTTCGTCGTCTTAAGCTGATTTCTTTTTGATAGACCAGGAGATTGGCATTGCTTGACTTACTGGTGGTCTTTGTCCTGGTGGGATAGAGCTGGCTGGGGATTCTTTTGTCACTTGTGAAGCTGGTAGCGATGGCCATTCTGAAGATGATGTTGATGGTCCAGCTACCGGCTCTTCCGTTTTCTTCGGGAGGGCTTTCAGGTCATTACCAAATAGGTCTTTTTGTGATATGATGGTATCTTCCTCCATAGTTGCTTGAGGTAACTGGATGTAGAGATGTCAGCTGGATGGAAAAGAAGGTTGTTGTTGCTGGTGGAGACTGTGAAAGAGGGTCTGATGCAAAACTGTGACTGAAACTTGAGAAAGAGCGAGAGAAAAATAAGAAAAATAAGGTCAGGCTAGCGCCTGAAGTTAGTAAAGGTTGCAAATGATAACACAAACAAAACCTAAGAGGGGGGTGCTCGCGCGCGGGATCATTCCACCAGTGTCTACTGCTGGGAGGAAGTAGGTATTTGCCGTACGTCTCACCAACCGGACGAGTGTGGCACAAGGCCTTTTTTAAATGGGTTCAAGCGCAGCGTCGTAGCCCAGACATACCCAGCGGCTCCAAAAATGCCTCGGGCCACCTCAGCATTTCCCTAAAAAGGGGATCTTCAGGCGCTAGGTGATAAACCTAGCTCCTCCAAGGAGGGTTAGAGCCTTGGGGATGGCTCCCTGCAGCTCGAGGACGCCGGACTTAACACGTCCGACTTGAATGCTGACTTACCGGAATCCATGTCACACGGCCTCGACTGACTGCCAGCGGAAGCAGGACACACCCAACCAGATCCGTATACCGACGAACACGGCCAACCGAGGTGTGACCCGACCTAGCACAGCGCTGGGAGGAAATATCGATATTTGTCTCTGCCTCCCAACAGACAGGACTTGACATAAGGTCAATGACCCGAAGGTCGATTATAGTGTGGGGGTAGAGGAGGAGGAGGAGAAGGAGGTCGGGCTCGAGCCGAGGCTGGACTATGCTGGTCATCGGCCCACTTAGTGCAATGTGGGCCTGCTATGTATTTACCGACCTGTTTGCGAGAGCAGAATGTGGCACAAGGCCAGTTTTTAAGGTGAGTTTTACTGCTTTGAATTCGGAGTTTTCTTTCTTCTAGACTGTTTGCTATAATCAAGGTTAAAGAGCCCAGTTTGTCCCACTGTTTAAACCATAGCTGTTTGGAGTTGTTGAATTCATACCTTTTATTAGCGCTAAATGAAATGCAATAACCATTACACCACGGGCATCCTGAACTTTTTGCATACAGTAGAATATATATATATATATATATATAGAGAGAGAGAGAGAGAGAGAGAAAGAGAGAGAGAGAAAGAGAGAGAGAGCGATGGGCGAGAGAGTGACATCAAGTGAGAATTGTGACTGAATCTACTAGAGTATAAGATGTCAATGAACAAAGAGTTTTTGTTCTTCACAGTTGTATAGTACATACAAACGCATCTACTAAAATAGATCGAGAAGAACTCCCGCTCAGAACTCATAATTTAACGTTAAACAATATTTTTAGAATTACTTTGAATATTATAACAAAAAAAAATGTAATGATCAAAAGATGTCGGGAATCTATTAATGGCAATGGGAGTGCCTTCTCTCTCTCTCTCTATATATATATATATATGTGTGTGTGTGTGTATGTGTGTGTGTGTGTGTGTGTGTGTGTGTGTGTGTGTGTGTGTGTGCTTTTCGTATAAGAGAGAAAGAGCTAAAGAATAGAAAGGAAAAGTGAGTGATTCCTTTGTTCATTGGTCCGTCCATGTTCTAAGAAAAGATAATATTGAGAGAAAAGGAGGCGGAGAGGGGACGGAGAGAGGAATGAGGAGGATGAAGGACTGAGACCGGAAACGAAAACAGACGAGAAGAAGAAGAAGAAGAAGAAGAAGAAGAAGAAGAAGAAGAAGAAGAAGAAGAAGGCAAGACTAATAGGCTGCCAACTAGTTAGGAAATTAGTTTTTTTTTTATCCCTCCTCCCCTCCCAAAGCTTCGATTATATTTTATCCCTGTTCTGGTATTTCAATCAGAAACAAAAGCAAAACGAACAAAAGTCTACAAAAATGGAAGTACGACTCCAGTCGATAAGACAGAAAAATTGATTCATACCAAAAGGATAGGTTTTCACAATACACCGTCTGACGTCATGTATTACGTCATGCAATGACTTGAAATTTAAATATCCGATATTTTCTTGTCTGTATTTTGTTAGACAGCACTGACTGTTTGTTATATTAGGCTTGGTACAACAATTAGTCAAGGACAGAGCTTCTCAAACTTGAGGTTACACAGTGATAATCAAGCTCGCTAACTATGGTCTGATTGCCTAGTTCACTAACCAATACATGTTGCAAGGCACGCCTTCAATTTACCAAGCAGAGATCTAAAAAAAAAAAAAAAAAAACAGGAAAAAGAAAGAAAGTATAAGCGCATCTTACACCGACTGCATCTCTACAGAGGGTTAAGACTCCCCGAAAGAGTGTCATGGATATGATACGAAACAATCTGATGGTGAGGCTCCAGTAATGCAGGAGCTTTGGGGGATGTAGAGTGCCCCTTCATGGCCATCGCTCCCATGTCCACTCTGGCCTGGAATGGTAGTACCTGATTGGGTCCTATCAAATGGTCAAATAGAACTAAACTATGTAATTACGCGAAACTGAATTGTTTGAAACGATGTTTTTACATTTAACTGTGTGTTTAAACTGCATACTTATGCTAAATTGAATTGTTTGAACTGGAACAGTTTTGACATTTAACTTTGTGTAAACAAAAAAACTGATCCTTATACTAATCTGAATTGTTTGAAACTTTTATCAAAATGACTTAATTCGGCGTTAAATGACCCGAAAAGGTTTGATACACTGTAAAACAAAACAACCAACATGAAAAAAAGAATCAGTAGATTATGAGTGCAAATAAATCTTTAATTCTTGAATTATTTTTTAATCGAAAGATTGGCTTTGGTACGCACTGAGGGGATCACAAATATTAAGCCGAAAATCAGCAAAATTTATGTTCAAAGTGCTTCCCTGTTTTCTTAGTAAATAATGCACGTAGCTTAGTTCAAATTCCACCATGTTTTCTTTCGAGAAAAAAGATTATACGCGTTGTTAAGGACGTCGAAAACATCCTGGTCTTTCTGGTCCAGACCAGATCATTCGTTCATTTAAATGATCCCTTCGTTTTTATCAGGTCTTAGGTGAACAGTACATTAAAAATGGCCATCCATCACGCTTCCTGGCTTTTTAGCCGGGCCGTCTGGCATTTGTGCCGAATGGGGCGTCGAAAATCAATGGCAGACTCGAGGCCGAAAGGTCTCCAACTTTGGCTGGGCCACCTTCGGGTGGGCGAGCTGCATTATTGTCACTATTGTATAGCACTAGACCCCGTGATCCAGTTTAAGATATACTCGGGCATCCGTGCTTGGCCTCCCGTTTGAGTCCATGTCCAGCTAGGCTCATTAGGCTCACATTGTACTGTGAGCCGATGACCCTCATAGTCCAGCAGGGTTCGAACAAAGTTCGTACTCGACCTTTCCTTCCCCAAATCTCCTCTATAAGTCGACCTTCAGGTTATTGACCTTGTGTCAAGTCCTCTCTGGTGGGAGATGGAGACCAATAAGCACCACTAGTGGCCATCCTACCCAACCAGGTATTCTGCTAGGTGTATGATATCTAGCAACTCGTCTACATGATCCAGCGATTTTTTTTTCTTAAATAAATGAAAACTCATAAATTCACCCCCTGTGGACCTCTGTGCTTTTATTCATTGTGAATATTTTATTCACCCCCAGTGGACCATTTTGATTGGTTTGGTCTGCTTTGGTTTCTTTGTATTAACTGTTCAAAGAATGAAAGCGAAAAGAGAAATAATCAGGGGTCTAAACGGACACGTAACCAATGGACATGTGAAGTGGGCAGCCACGCCCACAATCCAAAGGAAGTCACTTATTTTTCTCTACCCAGCACATTTGTTAAAAGATGTGGCATATCGACCTTTGTAGGTTATTTAATGCCAAATCTATTCTCCTAGAAGAACAGTAGTGGTACTATTTAACCCATAGCTGGGAGGATAAGGGGGTTCATACCTTTCCCGAGGGTATTTGCCCGAAAGTGAACGTAATAGCACGATTGGAGTACGAACTCGCTTACTACGATTCTGCAGTCCATCGCTTTAACAATTACACCACGAGGACACCCCCGGACCATTTAGAGACGCTAGGAAAAGAAAAACTCTGAATTCAAACCAGCTGTATTCTGTTTAAGAATTGACATTGAGTCACATCCTGCTCGTGGCGATTAGTATAATGGTTAGAGTGCTTGCCAATGGTCCGGGAGACCAGGGTTCAATCACAGGTCGAGTTATACCAAAGGCTCAAAAATGGTGCTTGATGTCGCTTTGCTTAACACGGCATTATAAGGGACGAATCAAGGGTAAGTAGAGCAATCTAGAGATTTGAGTATCCCCCACCTACACTCCAGTGTAGTCGTTACTGAAAAGGGAACCTTCGGGTCTCCTTCGACTACGGTCACCAACTTTACTTAAAAAATAAAGAGGTTTTAGTATTCATTTTCTTTCTTTTTTTTTTTTTTCATTTTTATTACTTGGACTGTATGGGTAACCTGGGAAGTCCCTGTAGCGTAGTGGCTAACGTACTGAACTACAACATTGTTGTAAAAGAGTTCGAACTCCAGTGGCGCTATTACGTTCAATTTCGAGAATACCTTTGGGAAAGGTATGAACTCCCGTAAGTTTTTTTGGTAGTTTCTGCATTTTTTAATAATTTTCTTTTTTAATTCAATTTAATTAATTTATTTATTTATTCATTCCCTACAATGTACTATTTTGTAGCGTTGTGTTAAATATGACACGAGGTTTGCTAGGGACGAAAAGTCATGGAGGATGTTAGGTCTTATCTCTAAACTGTATTGCGAGTAAAAGAGAATGAGTCTTTACGCTTTTTTTCTTTTGAACTAGGCTTTGTTGTTTTGGCAACACCGTCTAATGGTCAGAAACAGAAATTAGTTGGCAGACCATGAAAGTAATTCGACAGAGCCTAAATCTTTTAAAAAAAGAAGGCGCTTCCCATGAGTTGGTTGAGATTTGTATAATGTATATTGTTAGTCATTTTGATACGCAAGAAATAAAGCATTTATGAAAGTTTTTACCAGTGTTCATATTCAGATTAGCTATCATGTTAACATAAAAGGCAAACATAAATAAACATCTTACTTTCTCCGACAGTTTTCTTAGAGAAGGTAATTAAAGTACCTTGCCGGAATTGGAGACATGTGTCTTTATTCATTCCAATGAACAGGAATGAAACGACATATCAGTTACGCTTCACGAATAAAGACTCCAACTCGGAAGGTATTAACTGTTCAAAGAATGAAGGCGAAAATAGAAAGAATCAGGGGTCTAAACGGACACGTAACCAATGGACACGTGAAGTGGGCAGCCACGCCCACAATCCAAAGGAAGTCACTTATTTTTCTCTACCCAGCACATTTGTAAAAAGATGTTATGGTTTGTGATGGGTATTTTCATGCTATTTTGTCGAAAGTCGTAAATTTCGGCAGAAATTTGTCGAAGAATGAAATGATCTCGATAATGTTACAATTCCTGTCAGGAATTAATTTTAAGACAATTCTGGTAGCTTTCTTTATCGATGTGCAAATTGAATAAGAACGAAGATACAAAAATGGAAAGATGTTTATATGTGAAATTATGTTTGTAATAGAAATACGTGGAACTGTATCTGGAACAGAAATAAAACATGGTGCCCTGCCTACTTGGCAAATTTCTCTTCATTATATTTGAAATAGACATGTCTGTAATATATGAAAGCTTCCGGCCTTTTGTCCCTCGGACAAGATATTTTTGCTGTGTTCTACTTCTTTAATGTGCCAACGGTGAAAAGCAACACTGTGTTTGTGCCAATGACAAAAAGGCCACCCCGACCCTTGAGCAAGGCGTCGGCAGACGGAGGAAACTCAAGTCTGATCCTTGAGGGCTATGTTGATTAGAAAAGAGATATGGATGAAGATTAAATAACAAACGATAAAAATCGGGATGAAGTCTAAAAAGCCGTCCATAGCGATCTAGATAAAGTATAAAAAGATGACCAGGGTAATCTAGATGAAGTTTAAAAGGGTGACCATGGCAATCTAGATGAAGTCTAAAAATCTGACCATGGCTATCTAGATGAAGTCTAAAAATCTGACCATGGCAATCTTGTGAAACCTAAAAGGCCGACTATCACAATCTAGATGAAATCTAGAAGCCGACTATGGCAATCGAGATAAAATCTAAAAAGACGACCATGGTGGTCTGGATGAAGTCTAAAAAGCCGTCAGAGGCAATTTAGATGAAGTCTAAAAAGCCGATCATGATGATCTGGATGAAATTAAAAAAAGCTGACTATGTCGATATTGGTAAAGTCTAAAAATCTAACCATAGCAATTTGGGTCATGATTTGGATGAATACTATAGCTCTTTTTAAATCTTAAAATGATAATAATATGAGTCAATATATTTAGATGATTGAATTTATTATTTTTGATAAGCAAAAACCGGTCATTTATAAAATTTACTAATAACCATATAAGAATATTACACCATAAAAAGTTGCATAAATCTCCCGTATAATAATTAATTAGTTTCATATTTCAATATTTTTAGTTGGTTCAAATTCTACTCCATTTTCTGGTCCGAGAGATGATTGGATTATCTCCCCTTGGATTTTTATGAACGATCGTGTTTAACTGAACTCATCAAACTGTCTTTTCCTTTCTCAGTTTAAGATATGCAAGAGTGAAACTAATTTACCTAATGCATGTCAGTTATAAGTTCCCGAGACGGATATTTAATCCTTAGATACATGGAAAGATTTCACTCTTCCAAGATTAAGTTATGAGTGAACGAAAATTTAATTGACTGAATGTGGACGTAAATTCAAGCAAAACATTTTTGTGCTAAAAATTTACAAGCGACAAAGAAATTTTTCCTTTCTTTTCTTCTACTTGGTATTTGGTTGGTTGATTGGTTTTACTGTTGTATACCCACGGTAATCATAATGCCCTTGGTGTAACGGTTATCGTCGTAGGAAATGGACACGGCGATACGAGTTCAAATCTTGGACGAGACTGATTGCATTTCATGTAGCACTAATACCCTTGGGAAAGGTATGAATCCAATTATTCCCCCTCCAGCTATGGGTAAATAGTAGGACAGACTGGGTTCTTCAGCCTTGGTGAGGCAACTAGTCTAGGAGAAGGAAAACTCTGAATTCAAACCTGTTAAACTCCGCTTAAAAATTGACCTTGTGTCATATCCTGCCCGAGCGGAGGGGTTGGTAAATAGGATAATGATATCAATAACAACAGTACTACAAATACACATATTCAAATACAGTCAAATACAAATGCAACATACTGGCGGAAACAGGCGGACTCTTTTGTTCAGGTACGAACGGTTTTATCATATCATATTTACCAACCCCTCCGCTCGGGCAGGATATGACACAAGGTCAGTTTTTAAGCGGAGTTTAACAGGTTTGAATACAGAGTTTTTCTTCTCCTAGACTAGTTGCCTTACCAAGGCTGAAGAACCCAGTTTGCCCAACTATTTACCCATAGCTGGAGGGAGAATAACTGGATTAATATCTTTCCCAAGGGTATTAGTGCAATGTGAAATGCAATCAGTCTCGTCCAGGATTTGAACTCCTGTCGCCTTGTCCATTTCCTACGACGATAACCATTACACCGCGAGCACCTCCATGAACGGTTTTATTAACTTCTGACTTCAGTTCTTCGACACGAGGAGAGAGACACAATTCTTACTATGCTGACCATACTATCTGACCCCACAAACGCGTCGCGCATCTTGTGATGTTTAAGATCTCTGTCTGTAGAAATCCGAAAAACCCAACTACATCTCAATTCTCAACTGTATGGCCGAAACTCAACTATCTACCTCCATGGTCCAATGTTAACTTTTAACTGACTCTTTTTCAAAATGCTCAAATTCTCAGGACCATCTCTTCCGGGCATGACGTCATCCACACTCCAGCCCCATTTTCTGTCTGGGGTTTATTATGACAATGGTGATTGTCATATCCTTTGCGCACGAGCGTAAAACTGTAACCAATATCTATGCACCTGAACTCTTAACCCGAATAGTTCAGAGCCCAACCAAACTGAATGATAAAATATAATTAACGAAAAATTATTAATATAAAAAAATCATTCCTTAATTATATAATATTACGGCATTTGGGTTATTGTTGTGTTAAATTCAGTTTTACAATCATTGTCTCCAATATATATATATATATATATATATATATATATATATATATATATATCTTCAAAATCACTTTAAACAGGTAAACACTTTATACTGAGTTGCAATACGAATGTTTTAACAGCCATTGCATGAATAAAGTTCACAATCATTTTAAACATGTAAATACTTCAGACTTAGTTGTAGCGACAATGTTTTAAGAGATAATATATTAATGTATTGAATAAATCCTGGAAGCAACACCCCTTGAAATAACAGCTGTACGGCCACTTACCTCCCACCTCTAAAACCATCCAAGTAAGACGAACAAGACATGTGGGTCCATGTTTGAGAAGAAAAGACAAACTCATAATTGACGTTCTTCTGTGGACCTCTACACGTGGACGTGCCAGTGTTGGCCGACCAGCAAAAACTTATTCACATCAACTCAGTGCGGACACTGGATATAGTTTGGAAAACTAGGGACGGATGGAGAGAGAGAGAGAGAGAGAGAGAGAGCGTCCGGCAAATCCGTACTGGTATCACGACTTGATGATGAAATTAATGTAGTTCGTGGTCATTTAAAACAATTAAACTGTGAGATAAAGTCTTTTTTTGCCGTGGAGTATGAATACTTAGTTATAATGAAACATTATATCACAGTTGAAAACCAAATTCAAAACACACAGAATTTAAGATAAGTTCTTTAATCGCTCAATACAATTGTAAAACTATAAAACTTGCACAATTTGTTGGTCTAATACAAAGCTATTTGTTCAACATGTCCAACTTAGGTTCTTTATAAGCTAAATAAGTACTTTGTGTCTTAGGCATGGCACTAAACTGCATCTATCTATCTATCTATCTATCTATCTATCTATCTATCTATCTAAGTCTCTTTATTATCTGTCTATCCATCTTAGTGACTTCACTATCTATCTATCTATCTATCTATCTAAAGATGCATCTATCTATCTATCTATCTATCTATCTCTTTCTGTCTTCTCTTTATTTCCCTATTTTCCCCCTACATTGATTTATTTATTTATCTATTTCGCTATTTTTTCTTTCTTTTTTATTTCCCTCCCTCTTTTTCGTCTTTTCTCTGTCTTTTATCCATCCATCAGTTTTCCTCTCTCTCTCTCTCCTCTTTATTTTCCTTTCTTTTTTTCCTCATATTTCCCCGTCACTACTCATCAACCGTTTTCTTTCTTTCTTTCTTTCTTTCTTTCTTTCTCCCCTATTCATCCAGCAATATTCTCCCCTTCCTACCCCGTCTTCATGTCTCAGCCCTCATATCTGCTTCTTTCATCTAACGAAATGTTCTTTTGCCCTCTCTCACTTCGTTGTCATTTCTTCTCAATTATATTGTTAATCTATCTATCTATCTATCTATCTATCTATCTATCTATCTATCTCAGTCTGTTCATCATTTATTTTAATATGTATGTATGTATGTATCTATCTATCTATCTAAATAGCCTCGTCTGTACACATTTATAAATCAATCATATGTTCATATCAATTTCAGTCTGTCCATATCTATCTATCTATCTATCTATCTCATTCTTTTCATCTATTTCAGTTTGGTGTCCTGAATATGATAGCGCTCCAGTTCTGGAGGTTTGAGTTGTGTTGAGTCACACCTTGATTGCCATTACTCCCGGTTCCACTCTGACCCGAAGTGGTTGTACCTGTTTAGGGTTTCATGTATGGGCCAAACGGATCTGTTTAAGATGATGGATTGCTTACCTGTTTGAAAGGATTGTGAAGATGCACTTTGAAGAATAGAATCAGATAGATAGATAGATAGATATTAAACTGATTTCGCCATAAAAAAAAACCAGCATGGGTTGACATGCCGAAAACCAACCAACCTATAATGACTTTGATAATATAATTTTGGCTGGGGAGAGATTATTTTATTTTAATTTACCAAGTATAAGATGAACCTGATGAAACACAGAGAAGCCATTGGATAAAAAGTTGCAGTAATAACAAAAAGAAAGATGGAGATACTCGTTTGAAAATTCAAGGAACGATGACTATGCATGGAGTCGGCATGACTCAACTACCATTCAATATTTTTATTTACTCATTCATGGAGGTTGTGAATGTAAACTCAGGATAAAACACATCAGCTTTTAAGTTGTATATATAAAACGCATTAAGTTGTATACATAAAACAGTAAGACGGAAGAAAGAAAAGTAATATAATGGCCGAGGGATATCGTTTTATATATCTTGCCTTTCGGTTTAGTTAGGCTGAGAACCTTTCGCTTAGCGCATGGGTTAGTTAGGTACAACATGAGCGCAGGTGTTCACGCGTGCACGCGGAGAGGATGTGTCTTTCAGAGATGTCAAAATAAAAATTCCAGATAGAAAATGTGACTTGGGGATTTGAATGACGTCATGCACCGGAAGCGTGCGCGGAGGATTTCGGAGGATTTGAGAAAAGTCAGTGGGGTGAGTTCTGGCTCGGAGGAAGAAGGTTGACTTTCGCTCGCTCGCCAAGGCCTTGTCGCAGGTGGTTTGAGGGAGATGGAAAAGTCAGTATAGAAAGATGGTATCTCTCTCCTTATGTCGAAAAACCTTTTAACTCAAAGGCAATAAAAAGTTTCGTACCTAAACTAAGAAGTCGTAAGTGTCTTTCGTGTTTCGGGATTCCTATGTTCTATGTATATGTTATTAACATTCTATGAACGTTTCAAATATCCGTATCTGGCTATGGTACAGATATATGTTTGATGGTTTGTTTATTTTCTAACGCACTTCGACTTCATGGTTTGGTCTGAATATAAAAAATATTTTATCAAAATTATTTTTGTATGAGAAATAATTATAATAGATAATTTTTTTTTTATTTCAGTTGGAAGTCATCATCAGGGCTTGTATACGTTGCTATGTGAAAAAAAAACAACAACAAAAAATGGAATAATACAGGCTGATATGTTCAAATCATATTGTTGTATATTGACCTCCGACCCGGCCAAGCTGTCAAAATAGGAAATGCACCTGTGTAAATGACAGGTGCATCCGGTCGAGGAATATCAGGATATGACCTTGACTGTCGAGGGGTTGAATTGAGTGCGAAATTGTGACGCTCGCAGGAAGCAGAGTGGGTGTCAAATTATTATATAACCCCGGCGACAGGAAGCTCAGATGAGTTGGAGATAAGATGCGGTAGAGAGAACCAGCACCCAGCAGAGGGGGCCCTCAGGCCCCGATTGAGCAGTTGCAGTTGGAGAGAAGATGCTAGAATGAGAACCATGTCCCAGCATAGGCCCCCGGTTGAGCAGCCCAGGAGAACGGGAAAGAAACGCTGTTATAGCCATAAGAGTGGGGTCAATATGTTGCAGTTCTGTTCGGTCTCCAACTCCCTCTCACACACAACCCTTTCAATAAAGTGAGAACTGTGTGCGCTCGTCTTCATTGCGTCGTTATGTTTCTGCATGCATCCGCATATGAGTATGCAACAATATTATGTCATACAATGGATTTTTTTTTAAAAAGAAAATGTAACGCAAATAAACTGGTAATACAACAAACTCTTTAGTTAATCAACCACACTTTCAATTTTCAAAACTCTGCCATATTTATTTTCATCCATGATAAAAATAAACGAAGTATAATTGAAGCATGTTTCATAACATACCACCACACAATACCACAACGACAAGGTTGTTTTTTTTTCCAAATATCACCGTCTTTAGAAAAAATAAAACTAAAAGAATTCAAAATCCGCAATAAAGATTAGGCCCCCTTTCTCTAAACATTTAAACTAATAAAACCTCACAAATCCGTTTCTCAAACCACAAAACGCTGTTTACTTTTTTAAAAAAATCTATCGTATGACATAACATAATTTGAACATGCTAGCCTATATTATTCCGTTTTTTCACATAGCAACATCTACAAGCCCTGATGATGACTTTGAATCAAAAAAATTTATCCATTATAAATATTTCTCATACAAAAATAATTTTGATAAAATATTTTTGGATTCAGACAGAATCTTGAAGTCGAAATGCGTTGGGAAATAAACAAACCAAAAAAACATATATCTTTCTTCTATATACATTCTGCTGGATTCAATTCACTTCTTTTCACATAAAACGCAATATATATATATATATATATATATATATATATATATATATATATATATATATTGTTGCAGAAAGAATTTCAAATTATTATTTTGTTCAGGAATTGCTTTGGCCGTTGGAGTTCGAATTTATATATTTCGCCCAATGAGAATGACTGATGCCATTCTGCCCAGTCACCTCCCCGGCGCAACATAAAAGACCGTGCTAACCATTTTTCGCTCTCTCTTCGCTTCCTGTCCTGCTAACGGCAGACAGACCAGCAACAGGATAGAGCACGTTCCCTCTTCTCTCTTCCCCACTGGCCAGCAGCAGGACAAGCCAGCCAATATGACAGACCACATTCTCTCTCTTCGCTTCCTCACTTGCTAGCAGCAGGACAGACCATCCTTTTCCTCTCTTACCACAGAGAGTCCACTAAATATTATGAGGAGAGCACATCCAATTTATGGACCATTGGTGTCTGAGAAATCATTCTTTCATCATTCATCTTTCCTTCTAAACGGATCATCGGAGAAACAAATGGGATATTTTCAACTCCTGCTTTGACTTGAGCATTTTAATTCCTGTCCAGACGACAACATCTCAACTCCTGCTTTGACTTCAGCGTTTTTATTCCTTCTCAACTCTACAGCTGTTTTCTTCTTCCAGCGACTTACAGCATGAGGGTTCCTTTCGTCTCAAGCTGTTAATAAAAATTCCAAGTTGAAAACTATCAATATCTTCGTCAACTCATTTGTTCTTCCTTTTAATATAACTTGAGGCAACAGAACTCTACAACCTCAACTGCCATTTTTGTATGAATGGTAATATTATCTGCCCTCATGTTATATATATATATATATATATGTATATATATATATATATTGTGGGTGTGTAATACTTATCATAAACAGCACAGGTACTACCTTCTGACCCAAGTTAGATTACAAGAGAACAATACTTTGATCCCAAGTAGTATGCACAGATACTACACTCAGATCACCTACATTTTCTATGGTTACTATATTTGCTTTAAATAATATTTTTTTGTGTTTCCGAATTACAGTTATCTATCTATCTATCTATCTATCTATCTATCTATCTCATTCTGTTCATATCTATCTATCTATCTATCTTTTTACGTGTATCTATGGAGAAAAATTTCAAAACAAAGTAATCCAAAACTGATGAATTTATCAAAAGGTAAGTCGACGTTTAAACGTTTCAGTTTTAATGAACCTTCGTCAGGACTTTAAAATGTTGAAACAAGTGTTGATAGAACAACGATGAATGTTTAATTAAATCCAAAAACAGAACAATAAGAATGTATACAAAGAAAGATCATATAACCGTTCAATCATTCAATCAGTGTTCTTTTTCGAAAATATATCACGTGATTGGCACAAGAAATGATGTCTAAACTAATGGAACCACTAAGAGATACAACGGAAGAAGAAGAAGAAGAAGAAGAAGAAGAAGAAGAAGAAGAAGAAGAAGAAGAAGAAGAAGAAGAAGAAGAAGAAGAAGAAGAATGACGAGAAAGAACAACAAGAAAAAGGAAATGAAAGAAAAGAAAACAGAAAGGAAGGAAGAAATATAGAATCAGAAGAAAAAGAAAAGAAAAGAAAAGAAAGGAATGCGAAAAGAAAAAGAAAGAGAAAAGAAAATATCTATCTATCTTATTTTGTTCCTATCATTCTATCTATCTATCTATTAGCACGTTTTATCTCTGCGCAAGACAATGTGGAATTTCCCTTTCCTTTTTAGTCTAGACCTCAATCCATCACTTTTTAATGTTTCATTTATCAGTCTAACTCTTTCTTCTGTCTTTTAACAGCTGAGTTTCAGTCTCTCGATCGATCTGCCCGTCTGCCTACGTGCATTAATATTGATGGCTGTTTTTTCAGCTTTTTTTTTTTAGACTACACACAAGAAACAGAACGAAGATTTTTGAGAATGAAAATTCAAGAATTTGTCGATCAACTTGGTTACCAGTTCTTCAAAATTCATGTCTCGTAAAATGCTGTCAAAAGTTTTAATATATTAGACAAGGTGTGAAGCCCTTGGGTTCCAATAATAATAGCGGTCCATGATGATATTGATGCTTCTTTTTAGGAAATATTGAAGTATTCTAATTAGCATGTTATAATTAACAGCTGTCCATGATGATTATGATGTTTCTATTCAAAGAGAAGTGAAGGATTCTAATTAGCATTTCATAGTTAGCAGCGGTTCATGATGACATAGATACTTCTGTTTAGGAAGGAGTGAAGAATTGTAATTGACATTTCGTTGGTATTTAAGCTTTTATTTAGGAATGAGTGAAGGATTCTAATTAGTATTTCTTAGATAACAGTGGTCCATGATGATATTGATGCTTCTATTTAGGGAGGAGTGAAGGATTCTAATAAGCATTTCATAGTTAACAGCGGTCCATGATGATATTGATGCTTCTATTTAGGAAGGAGTGAAGGATTCTAATTAGCGTTTCATAGTTAACAGTGGTCCATGATGAAATTGATGCTTCTATCTAGGAAGGAGTAAAGGATTCTAATTCATAATTATCGCCGTTGTATCTAGAATTTGGAGGATTTTAAAATGGCATTCAGTGTAAATAAAGCCCTCATAAAATTACCATTCATTTTCAAATTTAATTGCATTTTATGTTCATTTCTCTGATAAAAATCTTGCTATAATATGCAGTTTTTTCTGGATTGTGTTTGTGCCCAAATATAATGAAAATTTTAGAAAGATGGACAGATTTAGAGGTCCTGGGCTGGTTATTAATTATATCTTGTTATAGACACTAATTTTACAGACATTTGGTCTAAATGGCCCCGATGAAAAATCTTCTTCTTCTTCTTCTTCTTCTTCTTCTTCTTCTTCTTCTTCTTCTTCTTCTTCTTCTTCTTCTTCTTCTTCTAGGGACAAGAAACTTGTAAAAACCTGTTTTCTTCTGACCGCTTGTTCATATTCCATGAAATTTAGATTATGACCAACGCGATATTCCTTCTCAGCAAATTCTTCATTCTTCTTCTTCTTCTGAAGAAGAAGAAGAAGAAGAAGAACAACAACAACAACAACATATAAAGTTGTCATTTAATCAAAAGTAAAGAGAAGAAAAATTAAGTTTTGACGAATCGTTTTATAATATTAGCATCACGTGACCGGCAAGTCCTTTAACCACCGCTCAACAAACCTATATGAACGTTTATTTTTCGCGAAATAATATAAAGGAAATGAGAAAGCTAAGTAGGGTATGCACATAGATGTGTGTCGGTATCTATCTATCTATCTATCTATCTATCTAAGTCTGTTCATATCTATCTATCTATCTATCCACACGACATGCTAATTTCTCAAGAAATGTCTTCTTATCTTTTTAAAGAAAAATTTCTATCATTATGATAATAACAAACAAAATTAAAAAATTAAAAGACCAAAAAAAAAGAAAAGAAAAAAGAATGAAAAAAAAAAACGGATATTATTTTATTTTCTAAGGTAGATTGTTTTTTTTTTTTTGTTTTTTTTTTGTTTTTTTTTTATAGAGTTGACGGTTCTTTACTTAAAAATAACTCTAGCTTGTTATTAAGCGATAGAGAATCTTCGCGGCTAATATTTCTTCTGACACATTTTAGATGTAGGAAATGGTAAACAGAATGAGGTCACCGATTGTTTTTCCATTTATTTCACAATGATAAAAAAATGGAGTCTTGGAAATAGCAGGGATATTCTTTCTTTATTCATACGACATAAACATGAAATAGTTAAATAAATTGCGTTAACATCTTTTTTTTTATTATTTCTTAATTTTTTAAATAGGAATAAAAGTTTTAAAGATATCAATGAATACCGAGCCAACTTTATATCTCTAGCGTAGAAAAAAATCCTTTTTTGGGAGAGGGGGATTGATTTGCTACAGGCTTGCCCTGGGGTAGGGGTTTGCACCCCCAGAACCACTTGTCGCATTGGGTGGGGGACTACAATTCAAAAACACTTAGCACAAAATAACATTTTCCCCATTTTCTCAGATTTTATGTATCGCCTGATCTTTTTTCTTTCTGTTACCATCTTGCCTTATTTATTTTTAAAACCTGAGTGGTTTATGTATGATTATAGCCAGACCCCAGATTAAACAAAATAAGGATGTGTTTTATCCACAACAACAAAAACAACTGAGAGAGAGAGAGAGAGAGAGAGAGAGAGAGAGAGAGAGAGAGAGAGAGAGTATCGTCCCTGAATAAGTACACCCTAATAATTTTTTGTTATAAAACAACATAATGGTAAAAAAACTGAAAAAATAAATAAAATAAGTAGATAAATAAAAATTATGAAATCTTGTAAGGGTATTCCTGTTTTCTTTATAAAACCATGTAATCATAACAAAAAAAATTCAACTTTTCTGTTACCCACAATAAAACTGCATATATATATATATATATACAAAACCAGCGGTTCATTATATATATATATATATATATATATATATATATATATATATATATATATATATATATATATATATATATATATATAAACAGCAGTCGCAGATAAGCAC